>JAQBSW010002182.1:0-109135 GCA_029291075.1 Eudiplozoon nipponicum | reverse complement strand
GGCATGTTTTTATGACGAGTGTTTTCTGAATTATGGGTCTCCCCCATCTCAGTTACGTCATTTACACTGAGTGTGTTAAAAACGAATAGTTATTGCATGCAATTGATAAATTATTATTCAGCCACTCTGGTCGAAATTAGTTAGATGAAAACAACGGTTATGAAAATGTACACACACACAAATATGTGACACGCGAATATCTAATGAAAGGTCAGTCTGAGGTATATAAATATTATGACTAGAGGAAATAAAACACTTGCTTCATTTGTTTCGTGAGATGCAACTGATGAAGGCCTACGGTAAGATGGGCCGAAATATTTTTCTAAAAGAAAATTACTGGAACAATGAAAGCTGCGTTAGTCAAAACGCAGATCAGGTAAATATCTGTTAGGTATTTGGATTCACATAAGTTCTGCGTTTGGTGATAAAAAAACTGACACCGTAATGGTAAAAAAGATTTCTCTTTTCATATAAAAATTATAATACACCCATAATCCCGAATCACTATCTGGAATTTATAAATTTTGACTTCCGTTTTGAGCAAAATCTAGTACCATTTATCGTAGTAGAACATTATTATAAAGCAGGTCTATGCGCAAAGATAATTAAAGGATATTTTATTTTCGCCTGAAAACAACTCGATTAACAATATCTGGTACTGTATATAGTTGATTTAGAAATAATCTTATAATTTAGTTGGATTACGTAGATTCGTCATAGAACAACAAACAGGAACCCGGAAACTCACGTGCTTGACACTGCTATATATTAATGTACATGAATTCAAAACAAGAAAATGATACTTGGATGTATATGTACGTATCAATCATGAAGTGCGTTTTCAACCCCTTTACGATGTTATACAATGGATGTTTAAATCCATCGTAATCTCCCGTGCTTACCTGAAATGTCACTATAGAATACCTTCTACTTCGATCGAGTTATGTTCTCCAGTTAAAGCTGGCCTTATTTAACTGTAATGTGCTAACTTGCCTTATAATTATATTAATACATGATTTATTTCTTAATTCAATTTCGAAATTGACATGTGGTAGCCGAGTTCTCGTTTATATCTAACATATTGGATGAATCAAGTTATGTTTGAATTTAGCTGCTTCTGAAATGGGAAATTTACTAAATAATTGTAAACTTAATAATGTAAGTTGTCAACGTTTCTTTTAAACAGACAACGATCTATTTTTGCGTTTGTGGGAAATATTTTATGCAGAAGTTATAATCGTCTTTAGAAAAAACGATAACACTTACATAATTTACTTTGAATTATTCAGTTAGGTACATGAAAATTACATAATATTTTAATACATTGTACGACAGTTAACAGAAATGATGTGATTGGCCTTCTTATTTCCAGATTACAGAATGAACTTTCAGTTGGAGAAATTATGTATATTTTGTAATGTAGCAGAGCCTGCTATCACCAAACAATCAATAGTACACATTCAGAACCATAACTATTAAGAGATAACTTAATCACTTAATCAATATTTGCGATCTTTTGGGAATTTTCGACCGTCTCCTCGTAGTACATATGAGCAAAATGCATAAATCAGCAAAGATAACTCTTTGAAAATGGTACATTGTCGTTTTGAAAGAATAATGGCTTAGCTTCTATTATTTATTACATTCTAGGCAATATTGATTTGCAGTTAGTTTGTAAATATTTATTCAATTCATCACTGATCAGAAAGCTACATTAACTATTTTATTCGAAACTTCGTCAGTTACGATTTTTTTCGAAGGAAATTGAAATACACACGGAGTTCATTCATTAATTTTGATATAGAAATATACGTTTTCTACCACAAAGGGCAGTGAGAAAGTGATAGGAGAATTTGCTGATTAGAACTCCGTTGTCGATTTGAAATGTGTTAACTAAATTTGTGCATATAACGAAAGTGTAGATAAAAGTTGAGGTAAAACAGATTAGAATAATTTTGTTGATGGAAATGTATTATATATATATATATATATATATATATATATATATATATATTTAATGGCTTTCACTTCACTATCCGCTTTTCCATTATCCATGCTGTATATATACTACATACATACATGCATACATGCATATATATATATATATATATATATATATATATATATATATATATATATATATATATATATATATATATATATATATATGGATAATGGAAAGCGGATAGTGAAAGAAAGCAAAAAAGTCATAAAATTGCTCAAATCCAAAAGTACTGGTATTGAAAGTTCTTGATGCATCTAATAAACGTGTCTGGGTAATTTAAACGCTTCAGACTAAACAATAAATTTTTCATAATTGACGCTTAAAAGCATTATGCAGACAGAGAAAATCGTTAGCAGGCGGAAATTGTACTACCTCACGTAAATTAGAGACCGCTGTTACTTTATTTGGTTGCACTGTATGTAGTCATGTTCTTCCTGTATTCAACAGAAAATGACATCTGTTTAAGTGCATTGAGCATCAAGTTCAACTTATCTACGGCCATTGACCCACACTTGTTCCGCATTAAACCCTGAAGGTTTACACATTAAGTTTGCCACAAGTATACGGTCTGAGCTAGTAGAAAGTGGTCTTTTTTGTAATTACTTGCACTTTGCATTATTATCCCTACCATGTGTTGTTTTTATTATTTATATGCGTAGGAAAGATGAAATGGAAGAAGAGTATTTTTCAAGATAAGGTCACACTCAATTAAACAATAGCACTACAAATTCAATTATGAGGAAGAGATTTAATAACATAAGAGAAATATATTATCACCTTTAATTAAAAAAAACACTTTTTTTGTCAAAAATCTTCTACGTAAACTCGACATTTACTACTGATAATTGCAATTGTTATTACAGCACGCAAATATTTTTTCGGTTCCATCAGAAAATGAAAAAATCACGGCCAGAATAATTCATACAACTAAACAAAATTATAATTTTTAAAATCAATACGCAAATAATTATTTGAAGGTTTAAATTAATAACAGTACATTATATAATGTACAGAAGCGCTTTTGCTCCATCTGATCCAATTGATTTACTGGAGAAATAAAACAGCGCACGTAGTCTGCATCAAAAGTTATTTAAAATTGTAATTGTGAAAATGCGCAATCAAATTTAGGCAGTCATTGAAGAAGATTGAATTAACGCTTTAATAAAGGTTGCGAAGGTGATATAAACACCTGACCCATTAAGTACTTACATTTTGTCAGTATGAACTAAGAATTGTATAGTGTAGAAAAGGCAATTCATCCAGTAGACTGGTTTCGTCCTTATTGGGAACTCATCATGTACTGGCCAGAATTTGCCGCGGACAGGGCTCGTAAACTGGCGCTCTAACTACTGCAAAATCCCGCCGCACATTACACACAATTTTAGTTATATAATAAATAGTGTTTGTTGGTTAGCGTTTCCTTTATATGAAGCCTATATGACATACCTTTCGAACTGAAATTCTGACTAACACTATCCGAACTAGAACAGAAACCACGCTACATGTGGAAGTGGTATTGAAATGAAAATTTATATATAATTAAATAATTATTAGTTGCGCAGGTGAAGCACATAACAAACTGGTGCGTGCAAAACACAGTTTGAGTTTGGTATATATCTATAACTAAGCAAAGTTTGTCATGTAGAAAATGCAAAAAACCAAACCAACACTCTGTATCTGAGTATGTTTCTCGTAATAAAAGTTAGTTAATCAAAAAACTGAAAAATTAAGCAATTTGTTTGTACACTGGCGTTACCATTTTGCTTTTCAAACAAAATGCTAAATCAAACGAACATTGGTTGCGCGGGCGGTGATAACAATTACTATAACCAAGTTTGTGATCTTGATATAAGAACCTGACCTATTAATTACTTACATATGTCAGTATAGTCAGTATATAACTGAAAATTGTGTGTATTGTAGTGTGCGGCAAAGTGGCTCAGTGGTTAGAGCATCAGATTCAGAAGCAAACTTGCCCAGGTTTCAGCCCTGTCCGCAGAAAATTCAGCCCATTACATGATGAGTTCCCATTAAGGACGAAATCAGTCTTCTGAATGAATTGCCTATGCTACACTATACAATTCTTAGCTTATACTGACATACGTAAGTAATTAATAGGTCAGGTGCTTATATCAAGGTCGCAACCTAGATTATAATAACATGCTAAATCGTTTTCAGCTTTGGCTCGCGTATTTGAAATTTCTTGACCAATACGTTTTTGTACTCTTTATGTTGACACTTTTCTTCTATTAAAACTGAATTTATTCCTGGTTTTTATTTCTACAGTAAATTAATTGAATATTTGAAGGGTAAGCAATTTTTTACAATATATATATATATATATATATATATATATATATATATATATATATATATATTGTATTTATTTAAAAAGTAACACATTGGAATAAACTATTTACGTATTTTAAACTGAAATAACCTCTTAGCAATGTACAAAATAGCCGACCTTTAAGTCTTGAAACTCTGAAGAAGGCCTCAGCAATTTTTCGAATACAATTTCAAAAACATTTATACTAGGTGTGAAACAAAAAGTTGCTCATAGATTGTGTTTTTTTCATCATACAACAAAATAAGTAAAATTATTGAATTGAATTGAGAGCTAAATAACGTATAAAAATAGATATTTATTATAAAGAAGGCATGAAAGAACAGTTTAAAAATAAGTTCTTTCTGCCAGAACTGAACTTGGCTGCAATATCTAGTATTTCGTATAGACATGTCATATAAAACAACGGCGACTCAATTGGATGAAGCACACATATTAAACGACAAAAAAGGAAGTGAAAAATGTTTATCCTGAGGCACTCAAAAACGCGCGCACACACACGCACGCAAACTATTCATCAGTTTACATTCAAATGATGTAAGACCGTATTTACTTATTTTTGTCAAGATCGCAAAATTGAAATATATACATTGATTTTTCAGTATAAGAAAAATAAATTATTATATAACTGAAAATTTTGTGAAGCATGCGGCAGGGCGGACGCATAGTTGAAGCAACAGATTCTGAATCAGACGTGTCCAGATTGGAGACCTGTCCACGGAAAATTCTGGACAATGCGTGTAGAGTTCCCAGTAAGGCCAAAGCCGCTCTACTGCACAAATTGCCTATTCTACACTATTAAATGCTTAGCTTATACTGACAATTGTGTGTACTTAATTGGTCAGATGTTTATATCAAGATCGCATTCTTGATTTAAATAATTGCTGTCCCCGCCCGTGCAACCACTGGTAATTCACCTGTATAGGTGTACGAACTTAATTTTTCTTATTAAGCGGAGAATTAAAGATGCTGCATAGAACAGCCTCCGCTTTGCGTAATTCATTTTGTCCTGAAGAGCACATAAAGATTTGTAGTGTAATTTTTATAAAAGTAGGCTGAGTTAATGCGGAACAACTTCGTCCAAGCCAGCTGGGTTTAGTATAAAATTCTCTTGAATTCAATTCTTTAGTAGGCAACTAGTCCGAAATACATAAAGCATTGACTAATTATGGTATTGGTATAAATTTACAGTGTTTAGCTTTTCGATTCGACGGGGCTTATCTATTATTGCTTTTGTTAAACAGGCGCTTCGTTTCATTAACTAACATCAATTGTGGGTTAGGCATCCGAGAAGCCTCTGTTTTCTTAATTCCGCGAGTAAATATTTGAGAAGAGGCGTGCCATTTAAAAAGTGTACAGAATTGTATCGTGCTTTGGTGGGGTTCGACTTCTTTGCTTATTTGTAGTAAAATATGCTCCATGTTTGCTGCAAAATATTTTCGAGGTACTCGATTATTATTAATTTTTGAAACGCCGCTAATTCTTGACATTTAAATGATTCAGAACGGACTGCGTATCAAATTTCACCTTTGAGAAATTGAGACACTGCTGTGGAAATGAATGTTTTGTCGAGTCCATATATGGCATGGTATATTGTCCTTTCTAGACTACAACCCTCCTGTCTCAATAACAATATATCATAAGAAGAAACGTGGTGTACGAACTTAATTTTCTTATTAAGCGGAGAATTAAAAGATGCTGCATGAGAACAGCCTCCGCTTTGCGTAATTCATTTTGTCCTAGAAGAAGGCACATAAAGATTTGTAGTGTAATTTTTATAAAAGTAGGCTGAGTTAATGCAGGAACAACTTCGTCCAAATGACTGGGTTTGGTATAAGTATAACTTGAATTCAATTCTTTAGTAGGCAACTAGTCCGAAATACATAAATGCATTGACTAATTATGAGTATTGGTATAAATTTACAGTGTTTAGCTTTTCGATTCGACGGAGCTTATCTATTATTGCTTTTGTTAAACAGGCGCTTCGTTTCATTAACTAACATCAATTGTGGGTTAGGCATCCGAGAAGCCTCTGTTTTCTTAATTCCGCGAGTAAATATTTGAGAAGAGGCGTGCCATTTAAAAAGTGTACAGAATTGTATCGTGCTTTGGTGGGGTTCGACTTCTTTGCTTATTTGTAGTAAAATATGCTCCATGTTTGCTGCAAAATATTTTCGAGGTACTCGATTATTATTAATTTTTGAAACGCCGCTAATTCTTGACATTTAAATGATTCAGAACGGACTGCGTATCAAATTTCACCTTTGAGAAATTGAGACACTGCTGTGGAAATGAATGTTTTGTCGAGTCCATATATGGCATGGTATATTTTCCTTTCTAGACTACAACCCTCCTGTCTCAATAACAATATATCATAGAAAGAAACTAAGTTTAAATAAAGGTTTTGGCCCTCACAAGTAAACTGTATGTGATGGCCATGCTTTTAGATCATTGAAGAATGTTGTTTGTCTTTATATCTGCATTTATGATTTTTAAGGTGTCATCAACATACCTCAGATATGTACTGCAGAATTTTTTCAATAAGTGGTTGAATTATAAATGTTACATATTAGAGGTTTAGACATTGGCTTATAGACATCCGAACAGACTATTCATTACCAATCGATCGTTTTGCGTGAAATATTGACCGTTAAACATTTATTTAATATCCTTATTATACACATTGAGGAAACTTTTTAGATGACTTGTATGTATTAATAATGATGGGTGGTTCCTATAGATGAATGTACAGCGGAAATCAATTGGTTTGTCAACGTGGATGCTTGTAGTAGATTATTGGCTTCGAACCATATCATTTTTCCAACAACTTTGTGTACCTTCGTCAACAGGTTGCGTGATTTTTTTGGTTTGTTTGATTTGACATGTGTTATTATCGATTTCTTTGCCGGATTGCTTCACATACATATTTGATCGCCCGCCATATTTAATGTTCGGTAGTCTCCAATATGTCTTTATTAACTTGGAATGGTTTAAATTGCCATTCATCATGAAGACGATTTCCCATTGATTTATATGGTCATTTGTATTTGTTAAAACGATATATGAGACCTTTCGTTGCATCATTAATCTAGTTTCTATGTTGTGTGGTAATTCTTAGAGTGATTTGACGTACACGTTCTTTATATAATTAAATCGCTTGTGTCTCAGATAAAAATGCTCGTAAGCAATACCTATTAAAGAGGGTTCAAAAGTCATCTGCTTGTGAAATTTCTGATCTTACATCGTCATGTAGATTCTCCAGTGCGGCCTAAGTTCTTATTTCTCCTGTACCAATCTTATCGTTTAGCAATATACAGCATCTGGGTACAAGTGACAAGACCATAAATGTGATTGGTAAGATAAATTACCAGATATTGAAGGCGAATTAAGTTTTGGTAAAACAAATCAGCGAGATTTATGTACCTAATTTATAATTTATATTTAATTCCATACATGTTTTATTCCTGAATTAAACTTACAAATGTACAAAATTGGCCGAACTAAAATTTTAGAATCAATATAATTCAAAATGAAACACGAAGCAGAAAATTGTAATGGAAAGAGAATGTGAAATAAGGAAAAATCTAATCACTTACGTGCATCAAATTCAGTTCAGGTTCAAAGATGATACGTGCTTTTACCGATTGCTTAAATTTGACTGAAGCTTGCTTACCAACAGCACTTTTTCAGATGCTAACTTATGTTATTGCATCTGATAAGTATGTTAAAGGAAATTTCTGGTAAACGTATTTTCGACGTTTAAAATATATTTGCTTAATTAGTTACGTGGATTTCCAATAGGATTTACCCGGCGTTTGAATTCCTTTTTTCTTTTAATTTTGTAATTAATAATCTATCCATTTGTTGTATGTGGGTTAATTTACAGCTTAGGCATATATATAAATAAAACATGAGGCCGAATTAAATGGTCGTGTTTAAAATTCCTAATAAATGTAAATTAAATACTTTATATAACATGCAATGCTATGCTGTCGTAAAAGTGTTTACCAAATATTACCTTTACGATATTCAACAAAACGAATTATTCGGCAATTTTTGTGTGTCTGTGGGCAAAAATTACAGCCTGTTTGTGAAAGAAAAAAGGCACACTCCGGCTTTGGGCGTGAACTGACGATGATGCATGTAAATGAATGGACGTTCCTTTATTTCACAGAGATTTCGTGCTGCACGTTTTTTAGATTATGGAAAATATACAAATATATTTACTTATAGATACTGGAGAAGAAAATGAGAAAAAATGACTGTTCTTGCCAACAATGCATACAAAGGTTATTTTATTTAATATCTTACGTAAATGTGGAAAAATGTGTTAATATGTTATAACAATGAATGCATACGAAAAATGCAGCCACAGTTCCAAACAGAATCAGCTTTTAGAGACTACCAGATGCGCGAGGCGCATTTATATTTTCAATACTATATATATATATATATATATATATATATATATATATATATATATATATATATATATATATATATATATATATATATATATATATATATACGCAATTTTATTCTCATTAAACAATTATCTCTGGAGGTTTGAAGGAGACAGTGGAAAATAGAACGCATCACAACATTTAAATGAGCAAAATTGTGCTGCTATTTGTGCCTAGTTTAAATTATACTGACATTTATTTGAAGTATGCAAACTTGACTTAAATAAGTAAATGATTTTGCTTGTGTGATAAAATATATTCTAAAAAATAGAGGAAATATTTCTTCTTTTAATTCTCAGCTAAAAGAAAGTCCAATAGATTAGATTATTTTTCTTAATATTTTAACCCTTCGTTATTAGCATATAATATATATATATATATATATTATGTATAATAAACCGAGCCAGTCAAAGAGTAACAAAAATATGGTTCCCAAGTCGGTACATGGTAGAAATAAAGAGATTTCAATATATGGTAACTTTCACCTACATTTGGAATTACAGCTACTTGTGAATATATGTTGTTTAAGGAAAGTTATACAATCCGGCCTTGATCGATTTCAGTCTCATATTTCGGGTTTAGCATCATTACATTGAAAAAATTGTATAAATTATATATTTTGTTAGTTGCGGAGAATTAATATAAATGCAATTGTGTTTTTTGTGTTGCGCATATGCCATTACCGAATAATGCGAATAAAATAACAGCGAATGACACTTATTCAAAAGCCTTGGAAATATCCAGAAAGAGGCGAGTTCATTCATGTCCTTTTAGTGTAGAGGAATAATTGTGGTTAATGAGACTAGATTATATAATGGCCAAAGAACGTCCTTTCAGGCAGATATTTTTATCGTCAGGAAGACGGAACCAGTCTCTTGACTAAATGGAAGGATAAATATCACTATTTATGACTCTGTAGAATATTTTAGTAAACGTCAAAGATATAGCTAATTGGCTGAGTTCCTTAAATGAGGAGATATATGAAATTTACTTTTTGAGATAGACGAGGCCATTCACTTAAGTCGCTCCGGGAGATAAAGGTAATTTCAAGACGTCTTTTGACGACTTCAGCAATCAGATTAAATTGTTACCAAATTAGGATAGCAATTTGTTTGACAGAGATACTATATTAATCAATTGGTGACTTTGATTGGTTGCACGTACATGGCCGACGAAACGCAGAACCAATGCAGACTCTCGATGACCTGGTTAACAAATATCTCATTAGATAGAGTGGATATGAAATTGGAATCTACAAGATAGCTCAGATAGTCGTCTGCAAAGTTGCTTGCATTTTTGAACTTGTTGAACAGTTGGTTTTTGGTGATTGCGAATTTCTGTCGTGAGATCGGTGCCGTTCTAATAATTTTTTCGTCGCAAAGCGATTGTCTGTTGATCATTCTTTTAATATAATAATAAGTACATCGTAGTGCGAAAAAAGAACACCTGGCAATGGTCACGATTAGGGAACATCGCCCGGCTTTGTACGTCAGTCAATTCCTTGTTGGAGAGGATGCAGTTGTGATGGTTGTTCTATCGGGTACAAAAATGCACCAATAGATTCAGCAAATTGTCAGAAAAAATCCCATGCAAGAAATTGTTTCTGATGTTACGTTGTGCCAGTTTTCAAGAAGTAGGTTAAGGTCTCCTTCAAAGATATACTACTAGTACGGCTGAGAAAAAAGTGTGTGGAAAACTGTTTTTCTCCACGAGTGCCATCAATTATAAGAGAATATGAGGCAAGTAGATAAGGCAGACAGATAAGCTTTGATTTAGAATCACTAGCTGAAATGCAAAGAATCGCAATCCCAGCGAGTTAGATTTAGCCAGGTTCTTAGGAAAGAGAGAAGACCAAACGTGTGCAACTAATTCACTAACTTAGCCAACAATTATGCCGTTTTGAAAAAAGATATATCAGTTGATGAGGTAGGAAGCATCAAAATGTAGGGCAAGAGAAAGGCAAGTATCGACAGGAAAGCACATGTCCAGCTCGGTTGAAGATAGATATGGCCTCAGATTATTGATGCTTCTTTGAGTGATCGGCAACTGATAATTTTCAGTGAGAGATTCCGAGGAAAGACGATTAGACCGTAGAGAGAAAGCAGACTGGATTTTCACAGCGGCAGCCGGAGCACGAGCGTGGGCTACTATGGTTGACTGTTTACTTGTTGATTAGACTCGAGTGTTCACCATCTACGCGAGAATTTCTTAATCCAGCTTTTTTAAGGCGGACAAAGAAGTTGAGGATTTTGAAATCAGAAAAAAAGATTTTGTAAAACGTGAACAGCTGGAATGATCTAGCGTCTCAAAATAGAGATTAATTACAATTCTCAACGAGACCAGCATAGGGGGTGTGTTTTCGCTTAATTGAGGGCGTTGGTATGGTTGGATGAAAATAATATTGCAAATGACAATACTGTAAATCACAGAACCATGGGGTTTTATGTTTAGACAATGCATGAACAGAGCGCATCACTTGACCTTTCGTAGACGTCGGATTCTGGACCTACGTACATGTCATGATGTGGGCCGAAGACAGGGCTTGTGTCCGGTTTTAGGCAGTGAGAAAGGAGGCCGTTGATGGTCGTTTTTACAGAGCGGGAACTGTCGCAACGTCACAGTGGGGATTGTGTTGGTTGGATGTAGTTTGTGGACGTCATACGTGTTAGTTTTAGTGAGAATCATTCAATGCAATAGGAGCGGAAGATGGAGCGTTTATAAGCATGCCTCTAATTAACGAGCACTATTTCTAAGAGTAGCTCTTCCCAGGATAAGTAGTTATAATTGCAGAAGCGGTCGATATCACCGGCAGCGACCTTGTGGCTTGCTCAGTTATCCACTGTAGCAATATTCGGTCACGCTTTAATTTTACTTTCCCTGCAAAAATTAATGAGGATGTGGGATAATACCGTCCTATTATTCCACATTCTTCTACCAAATATATAGTGGTTAAAGGGCGTAATACCGGCTCCTACTGATGAGTCGCCAGTAAGCACGAAACGAATGTGCATGAGATTATACTTTCCGTTCATGCTGCCTTTGGTTTATCCTTCTGGTCACAACTGAACTAATTTGTTACTAGGTTCGCAAAACCTAATACATACTTGCATATATATTAGTTCTTCGCAACAAACAGTATTTACCTGATAGAAGCCTTTTATTTGGGATTGTGGCAGTAGATTGTGACAGCAGCAATTGGTTCATATAGATGGATTTTGATAAGAATGCAAAATATTACATAACTTGTGTTTTGACTAGGACAGATCAGATAATTTTGATAAATTCAGTTTTGCAATTTATCTAAAAGATTTTCTAGTCAAGCGGTACTTAAAAATAATGTGAAGAAAAAAACCAAAATTAAAAAGATAATTTCAATAACTACACCACAATATTAATTACAAACTGGCAAATTTACACAGTAGTGAAATGAAACGAGAGATCCAGAAAATCTAAAATTAAAATTGAAAATAAAATAAAAGGCTGATCGCCAGTTAAAAATTATACATGGGAATCCACATTGACTGTTGGAATTTGCCAAATAATTAAGAAAATTATTTGTTGTGGAGAACTAATATATACTCAATTATGTATTAATTTTCGCGCACCTTGTAAAAATAATTTGAAATTAAACGGGGAGGATGAAACGGTGCCAGTATGGCCGAAATATTTAATCTCATGTACACACGCTTACTTGCATTTTATCAGTAGAAGCCGATTCTACGTCACATACCCACTATACATTTGATTAAGTAACGTAGGAAAATTGGACGCTACAATCATCTATACGAATGTTGATAAAAACAGTAATGGAGACAGCATCATATGAAGTCTTCGACAATGCAACTTCAAAACAAGCTCACAACGTAAAATATATTCCGAGCCTGTAAAATGTGCCAACGCTATAGTTGCCGAGTAGGTACACGCCACCAGCACAATGGATTTCAAGACAAACGAATTTTGACCGAAAATAAAATTTACGACTAGTTCTGAACACATGTTTCTCCTGAAAATCAAGGCCAGGTTGTCTTAATTTGCTGGATCGACACATGTTCAACTGCAGTTGTAAATTTCAATTTTGGTGACAATCAGCATATTTGTATCATAGATTGCTTCGGCAACCACTGTGTTCATATCATTTGCAAGCTATGTGTATAATAGATATGGTGAGTTGACATTGAAATCGTATTGTCGAAGACTTTATATGAAGTTAACTACATTACTGCTTGCATACCCATTTGTAAGAGATTTTACTGTCAAGTTTTTACACATTTTATGACCAAATATATAATAGGCAATGGGTGTAAAATGGGCTCTTTCTGATGAATTGTCAGTTAGCCGGAAACGCACGTGTACATCAGATTATACCTTACGTTCATGTTGAACATGATTTGTCATAGGAATCCCATTTCAACTAACTTGTTACTAGGCGAGTAACCCCTAACACACAATTGAATATGCATCAGCCCTCCGCAACAGTTTATATAAAGCACTTAACCAGTTTAAACACAAATCTCGTACGTTTTTTTGTTTATTTAAATGAAATTTTAGATTGTTACATGCGATAGTTTACGATGTTAGCGAACACTTCAAGTTATTTTTCTTCGAAGAGCACCAAGAAATCCATTTGATTTGAGTTTGATTCCTAGAATAAATATGTTCACATATTGTATGCATTATCCTTAATTAACAACTAAAAAGACAAGCGAAACCTGTGCATGTTTTTAATGTAAAATGGTGGATAGTTTGTGCACGTGTGCGATCCGAGGCATGGAAGTTTTACATTTCCTGTTGGTTGTTGTAAATGTTTGATTTTAATCCAATTTATTTCTCCTTGCTTCCTAAAATCTGACAATATTAATTATTGTCTATTACGGTCGGGTTAAGTTACGGTGAATGAAAATTGTTGTTTAACTATGTTGTACATACATGCTTTCCAACCAATGTACGCTTCAATACCTGATTTATTCATAAATTCAAATTACCAATGCATAAAAATGGATGAATTTAAATGCAGAAGTGAATGGTGAAGGTGATTTATTTTTAGGAAAATATGTTTTGCTTACAACAACAACAAAATCGACATAAAATACACAAGACGTTTATCTTCGGGTATAAATTTAATGAAATACAAATAATGTTTTGTCATTATCTCAACGTCAGATTCACTAGAGAAATTTAAAAAAATATTGGAATAAATTCGGAACAAATTGCTTGACATATAAATTATTAATTCTAATCAATTTTGTCTAATTATAGAAAACAAATTAATGCCTCTTTGGTACAAGAAATAAAAGGTTCTAGTTAAACCAGATGCCCTCCAAAAACGTCTGTTTATAAGATTAGACTTCGAATGGGAATCAAGGTATCACACTATTTCAAAATGTAAAATTCAAATAATTATTCCCCTTTGCTCTGAAAAACTCGTTCATTATCACCTCAAAGAAATTGAGAAATAACGTTTTGGCACGAAATTTATTTGCCTATTGACCAAGTATTTTCAATGCAAATTAATCCAATGGTGTTACCATTTGAAAACTCGGAATTATAAACCAATTGGTGTAGGTACACATCACTTTCAGTTGATCTAAGAAGCGAAATATCCTTTATAAGATGGCAAGAAAATAAAAATTATTGCGAATGTGTGTCAGGCACCATTATCTTGAAAAATTAAACACTTTAATGTTTATAACGGTTTCTAAGTGGGATACATTGGAATTGGTAGATTGATTCTAAGGTTCGAACATATACATAATTCTACTGTTAATTTCTCTACTATAAAAGAGAACTTTCGGCCATTTTAGCATGTTTAAGTATTCTTCACCTTTGAGCATGATAATTAGGGAAGGAGGGTCATTTCTTATTAGGTACCAATTCTTTCTTTGTAGCTTCTTAGTCAAAGATATCTCCCGATGATGCCTATTTTTACTGATTGCGTCTAGTTAACTACTCACCACGTATCAACGAAAAAAGAAACGAAATAAACGAAAATTTTGTAGTTTTGTCGAAACGGGCTTAGTTGCCTTTATTGAAAATATGTTTATCCTAAGATTTGTTAACTTTGTCTACATTATTTTCAAACTCATGCACAAGCAAACATACACAGGACATATATATATATATATATATATATATATATATATATATATATGCAGTGTATTGTGTAATATTCGAAGGTAATGAACATTGTAAAGATTATTTAAGAGCGCGGTCAGTCTTTTACATGTAAGGAAGTGGACACTCATCTTGCAGCTAAATGTTTGTTTGCCAAACTTCTGGACAGAATTAAGTTCTTCAAATCGTGTTTGAAATCAGATGTTGTAACAAAAGGATTCCTTAACCAGTGCAGGAGAAATAACCGAAGATCGACGAATAAACTTATAAGCCGCTCATTGCTTAATGCCCTCGAGGACAATCAATCAGAATTGCAAGATTCTTAGAATATCATTTAATGACTGGATTGCCAACTTGCAAGTTTGTTCAACAGCGACTACAATGCTTTTGCAACGAAGATATAAACGTTAATGAAAATAAAAGTTGACAAAGAAACTAAAGACCTCACAAGGGATCTAGACAAATTCCATGCAGAATCGAAATTTCCTACAAATCCTGACGCATTTATTCATAGTTATTCGAAAGCAACCTTGTCAAACCCTCAAAAAGAATTACACTCCTTAGGACCAAAATAATGCCTTATTAAGAGAAACCTAAGTGAACGCGACATTATTGCTATCTAGAATGGAAAGTAAATTTATGCAAAGACCTAACGAAAGACAGTGCCCCACAGGAATTCAATGGGCAACGACTAACATCTGAGATAGCGCATTAGAACAATACGGAAAGGAATAAAAAGGCAGCCTGATCACCACAATGAAGCATACATACCAGCTACGAAAACTAAGATCAGACAAATTTCTACGACTTGCCGAATCCGACAAAAGATCAAGAGTTGCTATACTTAAAGCCGACGCTTATAGTGGGTTCATGAATGAGATAAAAATTGATCAGTCAAAATTCAAATTAGACAACAAACAGAAAGGTCATTCAGTTAAACAATCAATGATTGCACGATTGATGGCAACTTTCTTTAAATAAAGTTAGCAAGCTTGAACTAAGCACTAATTCCAGTCGTCGTATAACGTAGCAAAACTTTCACCAGTCGCAAACAGTGATGCATTTCGAGCTTCCATGATGATCATCAGAGTAAAACGGCAAAGTGACTAGCGAGGATCAAACCAAAATGAATATATATGGAAAACAATATTAGATATGCGGCTCTCACTTCTAGCAGTCTCGCATACATTGTCCTTGAAAGAAATATCGAATCTAGTATAAATGCTACTATGAAAAGAATGAAAGAACGCCTCTTATCTTGGTTAACTGATTCCGAAATTTGATCAGGACGCATAGTATAAATCTTAAAAAAGCCTTTACAGACTCAGGAGCTCCTCCGATGCGACCAATAATGTAAAAAGCGAGCAATTTGCAATTAAAAAATAATACTAAACTCAGATTAATGGTGTAGCTATGGGAAGCTGCATTGCTCCCCTCCTGGCAGATGTATATACGCACCATCTCGAACAAACGGGCCAAAAATGTATAATTGACCCGTACGTGTTCTACAAAATATATGGGGATGACATATTACTGTTCATCCCAAATGCAGCAGACACAACTGAAATCCTCAATCAAGCCAATTGAGGCAATCCAGACGTCAAAACAACTCTCGAGTTTGAGAAATACATTAGTTTTAACTTCTTAGACATCCAGCCTAAATAGAATCGCTAAAGTGAATTTTCCCGGTTTAAAAATTAATATCATATATATATATATATATATATATATATATATATATATATATATATATATATATGAGGTTGTATGCCATAGATCAATTGTCAAATCACTTCCATTAAATCATAGCCTACATATTCTCCAGTATGTGCAGTAGCATACATATTCGATGTACGTAGAAGCATTGATCAACAAAATCCAGCAAAATTTACCGCAGGAATTGATTAGAAAAGGCTTGGAGCCTTCAGGAAATTTAGCTATTTCCGAACATATATTAGAAACGAGGCACCCAGTCAATTTGAACAATATCTCAATTTTACACAAATCAACAAAAGAAAAATTGCATTTATCTGAATCTCTTTATGTTAGCCATCATGCTCTCGGTCTAAAAATTCAAAATTTTCATTACAATGTTATTTTAATCGATTGGCCACCAAACACAAAACCCAAGAAGAATTTACTAGCATCCAGGTCAAACATCTAATAAACCAGACCCAACAAACGTTCGGTCGAATTGGTAACAACCTGAAGAAGAAAAAACAGATGAACAAAAAATATGAGCATTCAACACAGAAAATCGCACACTATGCACTGTAACCAGGTCGACAGACCACAATTGAGGAACAAGGTGAAACGAAGGGCGATACTCTAATAAAACGATCGTACACGTAACACACAAAAATGCGAACATTTGGGTTACTCTCAATCCATCAAAACAAGAAACCTACACGCGAACAGACGTACACACATACATAGGCATATAAACTTACTAATCAGCTCAAAAAAGATGTAAAATTAAAATTGAGTTAGACTAGTTGCCACCTACATAATCAAATGAAAATCCACAATGTATATCCATGGAAGATATATATATATAAACAAAATCAAGTTTATAAATTCTACACGAATGTCTATTCACAAACATACAAACAAACACATATGTACATACATATATACACACGTACAAACAAACATCCACACACAAACAGACGTAGATACAACATTCATGCTTAAATCCATAAGTAAATAAATACATACATAAATACATATATAAAAACATAAATTCTAACATTTAGAACTGTATGAACTTAGATAAATAGGGATGGTCGAAAATTTTATTCCATTCAAATGAGGGAGCTATCCAGGTTGCGTTATCATGAACGTAAAAATTCATGTTTAATTCTTTCATATAATCGATAAATTATTGCAACCTCCAATTAACAGTAATAGATTCGCATATATTTAATGCCAGTTTACATATTTTTGGTATAATAAATTTGTTGCATTCTCTAAGTAATAACTAAGCAAAACCGAAATGAAATTTTAAGGTTTATTAATTGTCTTATTGATTGACGTTGAAAATCGGGATAAGCTCGAATTTAATAATAAAATGATTTTAATAGCGATTGAACGTGCGGGCGAGCAAGGTTGAAGGCAAGACAGAAGGAAATGAGCGATTATAAATATTTAGTTAAGAACTGAATTATTGAAGGCTTACATGAGGAATGTTAATATCATCATCATCATCATCATCATCATCATCATCATCATCATGCATAACAATGCAAAAGCCAACTTGAAATAATTTTTCATTGCCATGTAGCATTTGGAGAAACAAGAAATAAGATTTTTTTAATAAATAACGACAAAAATATTAGTTTATGCACTCTAATTATTAGTGATATTTATGAGAGATAGAGAGCCTAGTTACTATGATTATATTTATCTAGATAGCACACTGAAGTTCGGCAAACTAAACCTCTACACAACACCATTATGGCCAAGTCGACATTATCACAAGGCAACATGAGCAATACAGCTTTCTTGCAGTTTTCACCGTCTCATGTCATAAACACAAATAGACCACGCAGTTATGTCTGTCCTACTAAGGTGAGTAGGTTACAAAGTGGATTCTACTAGAAATTTGCGACAAGATCATTAAACGAACATTGGTTGCGCAGGTGGTGATAACAATTATTATAATCAAGGTTGCGGTCTTGATATAAACACCTGACCCATGAATAATCTACGGCCAAGACGAATTTTAACACCTGAATACTGAACATGTGGATAAATGTTATTTATAATAGAATCTATTACAAAATTATTCAAATACCGCTGCTGGTAGTTAAGTTGTGCATTAATTGGTTGTAGACCTTAAAGCGACCAGAAGTGTTTGCATAGTAGTCGTGTAAAATATTTGCAGGTGTTCTAAAAGAATATTTGTAAAAGAAAAATATATATTCAGTGATATCCTACAAAAATGTTATCAGAAAAATACCAACATTTTAAGTAGTTTTTCAAGCTAAAATATAAATGTCTGGTAAAAGATAAAAATATTAATTATAAAAAAAGGTTTAATGGAAATATAAAGCTAAATTTGTAAGCTTGCATCCTTCTTTTTGCGTCATAACCTCTTACATCGTTGGCTATATACTGTTTTCTCAGAATTGGCTTCTTTCCACGTCGTATGCCACTCTAATTTACATTTGATAATTTTAAAGAAAATAAAAAAATTATTAGCAATAAGCGAGCTACGTTTTAAGCCTGATTTGATTAATGAAAATTTTATTATTCTTTTTTTATTTTACCTATACCTTTTTAAAGCATCCGTGTACTCATTTTATTTAAAATGCCATAAGTTGCTTCTACGTTGTCATTTCGAGTAATCGTGGCTGTCTTGTTCAGAAACGATCTTATTATCCATTTTTATCGTATTCTGTTTTGTATTCCTGAGCTAAATAATTTTATTTTTTCGTTATTCATATGTTACATCTAGGTAAAAAACTTTATACGAGAGGGTTAAATAAACCTATTACCAGATCCCAATTGGAGCGTAATTTCTTGAACGTTAAATCGTATATTTGCCGAGTCAAAATTGATTAAGTTTTATTTCTAGCATACATAAAACGAAAATATTTGAAAAGTAAACAAAGAAAGCACAAAATTATTCAGAATAGTATGCACAGTTTATTCATAAATTTAACTGCAAAGAAGTGAATTTACACAATAAATATTCTTTACTGTGGAGATTCTTTTCATGTTGACGTTGAAAGTCATTGGAAAATCCTCCGATGTTTAAATCAGATTTTTGTGTGCAATATTATCCCACATTGCGCAAACGTTTTCTATTTTCCACCCTTGTTTAGTTTAAAATGCTTTTAGATTTTCTTGTTTAGTAATTAGCTGGACCAATCAAAGCAGCGCTCTAAGCAATAATAACATTTATAAAATAAACAATTTTAGACTCTTAATGGGAATTAATACTTCGTGCTTAAGTATAACCACGGATTTTTATAAATGAAAACCTAATTTTCTTTTTAGGCTTCTATTTTTTCACCGTAATTTTAATATTTTTCTCAAAAAATTTCAAATGGCACATCTCCATCAATAGCGTAGATTTTACTGCATTTCTGTTTTTGTTTTTTATGCTAACTTTAATAAACCTTTTGGTGTAATATTTTTCTTTTAAATGTGTTTTGTGAACCGCCAAAATTTGATCATTCTCTGAACAGACTTCCTTTGGTATGCACACTGACACGCGTATAAGTTTCCTTTTTGGTAGTTAAGATAGCACTGTGATATTGGATATACTGTCAGCATTGTATGAGCCTACGTAATTTTTTATATGCTTCTCAGTAACAGTAGATCGAGGAAAATCTGTGCATTGGGCAGATCATTTTTTACTCAATATTAATCTTACTATGGTTGCCCAAGCTAATAAAATCTTTAAACATTTCGTTTTCTGTTTACCTCCATTCGACACATGAAAATTAAGTATGACATTTTAGTTAAATTGGCGGCAGTATTTTAATGTTTTCAAGATTACATTTTACAACATCTGCCCTTAAACGCCCTCATACATTGTCCTTCGTTATTCCATTGACCTGTGCGGGTTTTTGCCCATTAAAATTTATTGCACGTTCTAAGCGCAATTGTAGGGGAGAATATTAAGATAGTTTGTACTTATAGGAGTTGTAGCATGGCTATCCTCGGTGCATTTAAATTGTAATTCAACAGTATTGGCGATAACGATGTTTGTAAACAAAATTTTTAAAATAGAAAGATTTTATCTGTTTAATCTTGATATTTTTACAAGAAATCAGTCTTTGTGTATACAAATGTTTGACATTTAAATTTCGTTTATCTGCATGATAAATTGTATTTTCCTGACAGATAGTGTTGTTGAGTTTTTGCAAAAATTGTCTTATTGACATAAATTTGTTCCTTCCAACCAATGTGTTTTACTTTAGCGGACCGTCCATTCTGGCTGTACGCATGCCAATTCGTTTTGTCTTTCTAATATAACGTATGCAGATATAGTGATAATTTAAATTTGAATTAAACATTTTTTCGTAATTTGTTTCACATGCATCTTAAATGGAGATCTATGTTGTATCCTAAGTAATCTATAATCTTTATTTATTTATTTTTTTATCTTCAAGAACGTTGCTGAACTGATTAACAAAAACTTTTGTATTCCAAAGACTTATCTGACTTCATATATCGAATTTCGTCACTGTTTCTTAAGTCTTAGTTTCATTTATAAAATTAAATTCTTCGTTCTTCAGTCAATAATGCTTATAGGCGAAAGATTTTAAAGATTTTATCAATAGTTGATTTCATTCTAATGTAACTCCATCATATAAACTGTCTAGTGTGGCTCATGTCCTAATCCTTGTTCTCTAATGTATATCGTTCGGTATTGGGCAGAATTGAGATTTAAACGACGATACTGATTTCTTTCGGTCAACGCTAACTAGACTCGTCTAGTTATCAGTAAATGCGTTTGGATTTTTTGGAAATGCTTTGAGGATTTGCCAATTATCCTTTCAGTGTTTAAGCGCTATTTGTTGTCATGGTATAACTAGCTAAGCGATTAAGTACTGTTTGTTGCGGAGAACTAATATATATGCAAGTATGTATTAGGTGTTGCGAACCTAGTAACAAATTAATTCATTTGTGACCAGAAGGATAAACCAAAGACAGCATGAACGGAAAGTATAATCTCATGCACATTCGTTTCGTGCTTACTGGCGACTCATCAGTAGGAGCCGGTATTACGGCCTTTAACCACTATATATTTGGGTAAAGAATGTGGGATAATAGGACGGTACAATCTCTTATGAGAATTGAAACTTTGCTAACACCTGCTACTCCAGTAAAGCCACACACTCTGGACTTGATCGAATCAGTCTATCGAGATTTCGACTGTCAACGCATGACATCATTGAATTCAATATATAACAGTTAAATACTGTTTGTTGCGGAGAGCTAATATACTTTCAAGTAACAGGTGTTCAGAAATAGTTGTAATTCTCAATTAGGAGATTGTATCTTACTATTATCCCACATTCGTCACCCAAATATATAGTGGTTAAAGGGCGTAATACCGACTCGTACTGATGAGTAGCCAGAATGCACGAAACGAAAGTGCATGAGTTTATACTTTCTGTTCATGCTGCATTTGGTTTATCCGTCTGGTCACAACTGAACTAATTTGTTTCTAGGTTCGCAACACCTAATACATACTAGCTAAGCAGTTGACTGCACTCTTGTACGCTTTAAGCTTTCGGGGACAAAGCATATTATGACGTGGAATGGACGCTGCAATTCAGTTATCCACTTGGTCGATTATCAGGTTCTATGAATATTTCTTAGCCTTCGTAGCCGCTTATTAGTGGAAGGTGCCGGAGCTAAATGGAACAGTTTAATCACACTTCGCTGTGCTGTAATATTCATTCTATATGCAATGTACTCAAAGGCTTATTAAAACAGGCATCACTAAAACGTCTTTTAAGTAATACATACCGATTTATCTCGCAACGTGGCAATCGCGACACACCTAATTTACTTACATACATAATTTCAAGTCAGACATATTTATGCTAATGAGAATTACTTTGTATATAGGCTCATATCTTTCAAATGAGAATAAATATATGCCATAAAACTAAGCAAATCTAATTTAAACTAGATGATTTATAAAGTCGTATTGCAAAATAATTTTGCCATAAAACTGCTTCAATATGAAAGTTATCTTTCTTTTTTTATCAATTATACACAAACCAATAAATTAAAGTTATGTTGTGCAATTACAGTCGTGTATTCACCATTTGATTTAAAAACAGGAGTTTAAGTAACTATGTACTCTAGTTCGAGTAATTAAATTAAATTAATTAATCTTTAATTAAATTAAAGATAATAAGTTATATTAAATCTTGTGAGACACCATTGCCATGCCGAGAGATTGAACAATATAATCTAGTAAAATATAAATACGATGAAGCTCAAGAGAATATAAGAAACTCCATATAGTTCTCCCTTTATACCGAGATTATTAGCTATTTTACTAGACCAAGAATAAAAAAAATGCGAGATCATAATTGAAGACCAAATTGATATGTTAAGTTTCGTGATTTGATATGTCATTTTCCTAAAGAAGATAATTCTATCACTTTCCACGTTTATGTTCTGTAGTATTTTCCTTAAAAAACAATCCAATTTGATTATTTTTAAAGCGCAAAGTGTACTTTTTCGCTTAAATGAACTAAAAGTGTGTATTTTTCAAGCTTTCTTTCACTAAAATCTCAATTCACAAAACATATAGAATAATGGATTGCATTAAACTTTACGCAAGAACTGAGAGAGGAAGAGTTTGCGCAATGAAAATTTACGCCGAGAAAAGAGGGATTCTATATAATTAAACGATAATTGATAGCGTATTCGGTGATAACACTTATTTAGATCAAAGCTGTGAGCACAATACAAATACTCATTCCATTATATATATATATATATATATATATATATATATATATATATATATATATATATATATATATATATATATATATATATATGTCTGTTTAAAAGAAGCAATGGATAATGCAGTAAAGGCAATTCATACTGTAGACCGATTTCGTCCTCATTGGAAACTAATCAAGCACTTCCAAGCCTGGATTGCGTGGCTCAATGTTTACAGTCACAAACTCCGAATCAGACGTATCCATGTTCGAGCTTTGTTCGTGGCAAAAACTGGACAGAACTTCAAAGGTTCCCAGTAAAGACAAAACAGATCTACTGGATGTAATTATTTTTCTATATTATACGATACTTATTTAATATTGACAGATGTATGTTAAATGAGATTGTTGTTTACATCAGTCCCGCAACCTTGATTTAAATAAATAAATGAGAGTGATTCTGTTTGACGTAATGATAAAGGTCAAGTAATTGACAGCAACAATATGACGGAAATATGGATGAATCAAAAACAAATGTTAAAAGAACTCTTAAGGCACTATTTAAAGAAATTCTATTAATTGATATTTTTGTAGAACAAATGGACTCAAGTTGAGGTAACAAGTTGTGCAAGATTGTAGTAAAAACATTAATGATTTTTTAGGTCGGGCAGCTAGCCAAATGGTTGAAAGTTAAGGTCATTCACACTTCTTAGCAAACAAAAACAAAGATGAAACATAAATGTGTAGCGGCAAGAAATCTAATTAAAAAAAAATTAATTTTTGTTGATTTACCGTCGTCTAGGCCGTTAAGCCTAAGTATATTTTACCTGTTGACAGCAGTAGATTTGTAGTAAGTTTAATAAGTAATATAGTGAATCTTTTATATGCCTTACTTTAAACAAAAAAAAATTTAGTGCCCATTAATCAGATTATAAAATTTAATTAAATTTCTTATTGCAGACAATTTCTGTGTGTGGATTCAATACTTAGAGTGATAATATTGTGTTAAATGCATAGAAAGTAATCAGGAGACATTTAAGTCAACTAAAAAATTATAATTATGCATTGTGACATGCTGAACGCGAATTTGTTGTCACCATAATCAGATGCTGCTTCAGTGGGAGAGAACCATCTTATTATTGGTAAATAAAGGGAATTTGGCAGGTTTATAAAATTGTTCAAATAGGAATTGACGTCATTTTGAATTCGGCATATTTGAATGTATTAGGGATTATCATTACCCGCGCACAAACAATAGTCAACTTAAGCCACATTGAGTAGTGCGCCGAAAATTGCATGAAGTCGCAATCTCGGTTGCAATGAAAGTATGTAACAGGCATTTCCGACAGAGCCATTAAATCTGATAGAGCTATGAGGATGTGAATCATACCTAACAATTAAAATATATGTGTACATATGTGAGATGCGTAGTTAACCATGTAATTCGTTGTGTAGACAGTTATTTGGATGACAATAATAAGGGCTTGACTGATATAAAGTTGTGCCACCTCTGTTTTATGTTCCAGTTACATTAAGGTGCTTATTGGTCTAAAGTTCAGTCCCCAAGGCGGCAGTTTAAGAGAACATTTTTATGATGAAATTAGTCACACTTACCTTGCACATTGCAAGATGTTCAATAATATAGGCAGTGAAGTCGATATGGCATACAATAATACATTCGTCCAACAAAATGAGGGATTTCTAGCAAAGTAATGTTACCCCACAGTGTGTGCACGTAAACATATGAATGTAAAATGTTATGCTGCTGAGGTCGGAAAAAAATATTGACTGGTTAGTCATTTGACATAGTGACTGCACGCTGAAAGTTATGTTGTTAAATTACCTTATTTACATAGGTCACCTGTGTTTAATAAAACACAAAAGGAAGCAAGTAAAACCAACTCTTATATAATTATGATTCAATTTTGCACGAAATGCTGTAAAACAAGTTACAAAAAATGTAAAAATTGTTATTACGTTGGCTGACATTTTCTTAAATGTATGCACACCCTGTTAGCGTGGTTGGGCTTTCCTTTCCTTTGCCAGGTCAATAGAGAGAAAATTTTACCGGTTGCTGTCATTTTGTGGTGAGGTATAAATATTAAGGTAACAAAGCTTTAAAATGAACACTGAATGTAGTTGATTTATGAGCACTGCATATTTTGATTCATAGTTAGTCAATGTACTGTGTCGTAACTTTTTGTTTTTAAATTGTTTGTCAGCACAAAATGTAGCTGCGTTAACGACATATGTTGAGAATTGGTCAATATTTATGTGATCAATTAATTTCGTGGTCGCCAATTGTTATGCTTTTAGTACGCTGATTATTAATTTCACAAAATGCACTAAACAAAACATTGCAAGTTCCGGTCTATTTGGTCCATACGGAAGTCATTCTTGGAAGGAGAGTACAGAACTTCTACCCACACAACCGTAGACATCGAGTAGTTGTCATAAGCAAAAGTCAAGTTGTCGAAGCCTAGTGATATATGTGTCCACATAACGCTAGCCATCGTTTAATAATAGGAATTCGTAGTAAAGGGATACATTATATTTGTCAACGAAATGGCGTTACCAAATCGCATAAAGTGCAGAGGAACCTCTAATGGAACATACCACATTTTAATTCCTTTTGATTATGATGATTTATATCACCACCACGGAATCAATGATGTTTTGTATATATATATATATATATATATATATATATATATATATATATATATATATATATATATATCAAAGCTATTCAAGTTAATGTTCGTGACTGCATAGAAATTGTGCAACCGGCATATTCAGTCCAGCACAGCATGTGAGATTACCAGTGAGTGAGAGCTACACAAGCAATTTCGCTTTCCTTGCACATGTAATGCGGTTTGATCCTCGCTAGTCAGATTTTCGGTTTTATCTAATGATGATCATGGAAGGTCGAAACGCGTTAATAAGTGTGTGTTTTGCTATGTGTTGCGCCTAGCGAAACAAAATGGGATTGGTGTTTATATCAAGCTTGAAAATTTGATTTAAATGTTTGTTATCACCTCCCGAGCAATCAATGATTGCTTAATTGTACAACGTATGTACATGTGGAAAATATGGCAGAACGGTAATTTTCATGACTGAATAGAAATTATGTAGCCGACATTTTCAGTAAATTAGTTTGTATGCAAGACTATCAGAGATGAGAGCCGAATTTCTAATTTTGCTTCACATATGTACGACTTGCAGTTTTCCGATGATCATCATGAAAGTTCGAAGCGCATCAACGGTATATTTGTTATGTTTTTATGTTTATATTAAGCTCGCAAGTTTGATTTATAGCATGGTTATTTACTTACGCTCATTCGCTAGTAATCTTGAAGCAAGTGCTTCATCTGCAAGTATGTATTAGGTGTTGCGAACCTAGTAACAAATCATTTCAGTTGTGACCAGAAGGATAAACTAAAGGCAGCATGAACGGAAAGTATAACCTAATGCGCATTCGTTTCGTGCTTACTGGCGACTCATCAGTAGGAGCCGGTATTACGCCCTTTAACCACTATATATTTGGGTGAGGAATGTTGGATAATAGGACGGTTCAATCTCCTAGACTAATGTGTAAACCTGTAGTTGTGAAGCTTACATCATATAAAGTCTTCGACAATGCGACTTCAACGCTAACTCACACTATATAATATAGTTATCGAGTCTGTAAAGGATACTAGCACTATGACTATTGTGTCGGTAACCGATACAAACATTGTAGTAATAAATTTTCTATCTCAAAATGTTTCACCAAAATATGTATTCCGTCATGAAGCCTTGATGTGTAGACCAAACAGAATAGGCATGTTTCAGCTCTGACAACATCGGTATAATATTAAAATTAACCATCTAAGAAAAATATTTAGATGACTTTTAAATTGCACGAAAGTTGAACCATAACATGTCATAGTCAGCGACGAGACTAGAACAATTTTTACTGAATCTGAAGTTTATCGGAGTGTTTCGAGAATATCATATAAACATTGAGAGTACAATCAATGTTCTAAAGTGTATCTGCATAACTTGGATGTAGGCTACAAAAATTTGTGTTGTCCAGAATACTTTAAAAAAAGTAATTTTGCCGATGACAATATATATGAGAAGGCATAAACCCGTATTTAAAAATAGCCATTGAAATAAACAAATATAATTATTATATGAAGAGTGTTCTAGAAGGTTCCAGAATCAAATAGGTGATAGTACGCACAAAGGGTCCTATCTAGGACTGACATGAATTGAACGGAAGTCCTCGCAGAAGAGCAAGTATAAGGATGAAACAGGCAGCACAATGATGGATGCAGACTTCGAGCTGAAGTGAACAATAAATAATTAATATTGAAAAATTTGTTTTACTAAATCGACGCTCTTTATCCGAACAAAATACTATACATAATTGATTAAAAATAAAGCATGAGTAGTACATTTATAAACGATTTCTGATGGGTTGGAAATGTTGATTTAAGGACTGACTGCACAAATGAACAATTTGGCTGCAGAATTGGGCAATATTAAGTCTCGTCTGGATAATACCCTGATAATAAACATCGTAAGAATCCATGTGCACGGCCCAAGCAATATAGGTGGACACAAGAAGGATCCTCTAAAGTAAGACTCGAGTATCAGACTTAGTAACTGATACATCACATAAAGTACTTTTTCAAAAATTTAGTTTAAATGCTCTAAATATAACGCAACGGGACGCTTTAAAATTTTATTTTCTAGAATCTAGTGAAATTTAGCGGATTAAATAATGATCGCCATCGGTATTTTGAATAGCCGATATGGAAGCCAAAGGTCGATGTATCGTCACGCGAAAAACTAACGATTGTTAGGAAATACAAATAAACAACGCCGTATTGAAGCAACAGAAGCTACGATGCACCGTCTTAATTAACATATTTTTAATACCGTATTTTTGTCTGTTTAAATAAATAAAAAATAAATTTGGGCGACTGATTATAGGAATGTAATAAACCACATATTAATAATCTAAATAAACTTAATTAAAAGTGTTACAATCCAAATTTCTAGATAAGATTTCATAGAAAATATTTCGTTTTCATAATTACCCATCATTTGAAAACTGGATATTCGTTTTTTCCGCAACTGATTTGTGTGTATCTAATAAAATTCAAGGACTTTGTTGTGGACATTTTGTTGTGCCAGATCTATATTAACTTTCTATTTATTAACGCCATTTCATAGCATTTAAAATCCACCGAAGAGATTAATCTTTATTGAAGATTATAAATTACCTGTCAATTTCCCCATCTGGGAGTGTCAGACAGCGCATTATTAGCCGAATACTGTCTAGTCCTCAGCTGCTTTCAACATATTTTCATTTTTAGGCCACCACCTTCCGTATCAATACCGATACATCAAGGAAGGACAGTTCGTCGAACTAAGGGTTATCGACCTGGCAAGTAAACTGAATCAGATGGCATATGCGGATAAGATCTTTAACTATTCCATTTTTCTACATCTTAATTTACGACAATGAGAGTGTCATAAATGTAATTCCAATATACATGTCACTATTTTTCAATAAACACTTGTAGCCGTAATGTTTACAGTGAGCAGATGAAGACATCAGCTACTTAACCTCCTAACAGACTGCTCATTGCCACACCATAGACTTGCGTAAATTTTTGACCATTGAAAGTGAACTAAACATCTATTGTGCACTTTTTACGAAGAAATTTTTGATTGTTTGTAAGCGTGGGAAATGATGGATGGTTACTATTCACGAACCCTTACAATGAATCATCAGTTTTGTAAACGGGAATGCTTGTAATTAGGTTTGGGAGAAACTCAATTAATTATTCTTGACATTGTAGTATTTTGTCTTAATTTACAAAGTCAGAAGTGTTGCAAACAGAATTGTTTGACATTCTATTTTTGTACTTGCCGTTAGATTGTTGTTTATTCGTCCAAACGTTTGTGCCGCGTAGTGTTGAACATTGAAATTTTTAGACTTATCAACGGATGGTTGCTCGTTTTAACTGCTTTGCGTACCTTTGGCGTGTCGTACTTTCTGGCAGCTACTTTTGTTTGCCTGAGCCAACGTATGATGTAAAAGATTTCAAAAGAATTCACATCGTCGTTCGTAGTTGGACTACATCAAAATAATTTTTAATCGCACGTCATACTGTATCCGAGTTAGATTCTAATCTGCCATTATCTGCTTTGTACGATTTACATTTCTGTTCACCATCAAAAACTTTACTCACTTGATTCAAATAATCACTGTTATTCATATGAACAATATCTGAGCCTTTGCCTGGCCACGTAACTCTAATTTTGTATTTGTCTCAAATCTTTGAAGCATTCAATTTGACCCATTTTTAAAAATGGAACGCCTTGTTTCTAAAAATTGAATTATTCATAAGCAACACATTGCTCAGATTTAAGAAGCGGCTAAATTAAACTTCCTGCAGCGTTCCCAATGCAAAATCTTAATATCGTCTGTAGTGTGGCTTTTTCTGTTAACTATTTCGTCTGGTTCATTACGTTAGCAAGACAAAGAACTTTAGTACAAATGATAAGACTTCTATTTGCTTTTCCTAAAGAATCAAAATTTTCATAGTTAAAAATGAACGCGCCATTGTTTTCAAACATCGTGTGTGTTAATGTAATGTTTAGTAGCACTCTTGAACACTACAAGCTGGTGTGGATCAAGTATACGAACAGGCGGTTCTGACATTGATATCTGGTAGACAATATAGCGGATTAGCAGGACCCTGAGTTACTTTTCTATTCATTTTTAATCGTCTCAAAACTTGCCAAGTTGCACGTGTCAAAGATAAACAGCAAAGTTCGGGAAATCTTCAAGGAAAATGGATATTTTCGATGCATTACGAATAAAATATTCTAATTTCACAGGCCTCGTCATTTTTGCATTTATATGCAATGTATTGATCGTTTTTTTCACGCAGCAATAGCGTTCAAAGGCAATCAAGGCCTTTTATAAGATTTTGTTCACCACTATTTGTTCATTTGCAATTTGAAATTAGGAAAATCCATGTAATAAAGAAAAGATTTATTGTAAACCAGTTATATACAGGAAAGTCAAATAGGCCTATCTCTTTTAACCAGAACTCATTATGCCACTCACGACTTGAAGAAGCACATCAAGTAGTTGAAACAGAAAGCTTGCCGCCGTTAGGACGAGTAAAGCCAATAAATGAAATCCTAAAGCACAAATTGTCCGAATAATTAAAAATTCTTACGGCCAGTAGTTATTGAAAAGTAAAATAATTGCTTTCGTTGCAACGTAGACTTTGTAAATTAAGTATACACATGCAATGTTTATAATTGAAATAAATGATTTCGTTAGACTTAACAAAGTTATTTACAGCTAGAACAATCATCAATTTTCTCTATAGAATATTGGGTATTAACCACCTATCATTTCCCTCGCCTACATGAAATCTACTAATTCTTTTCAATTATTGCACGAAAGATGTTTAATAATTATTAAAATGTCAACAGTTTGCGCAAATCGATGGATTGACTACGAGATCTCCGTTAGGAATTCCCCTACAGGATGTCCTCATTTACCACCTGGAAACATCCAAACTAGGACAACGTTTTCAAAACATATATTAAGCATATCTGATGAATATATTAATATCTTAAATGTAAGTGTAGTAATAAATGACGTAATTTAAGGTTTTTACAACGTGGACCATCATATTTAGTTTACTTGCGAGCGCAGAAACCGTAATTTTAGCACAAAGTATTTTCCAGACATTCTGATAATGGTGGTCCAAACAATAAAATATATCAAACGCACACGTGTACTAGAATTTCTAAAAAGTAAAATTAGATACGCAATTTTTACTACAGAAAACAGAAGCTCTGTTCTGAAGACCTACAATATAAAAAAACTGGCAGTGATAAGGAAATCTTTATATATATATATATATATATATATATATATATATATATATATATATATATATATATATATATATATATGTGTGTGTGTGTGTGTGTGTGTGCATTTTCGATCATGCAAATGATATTCAAAACACTAATTCCTAAACCTGATGATGAATATTGCTAAAAGTTGCTAAATTTAAATTTAACTTCATGTAGAGAACATATGTCTGAAGAACAATTTAAGAAGCCACGATTTGACTGAATCGTTTTCTAACGGTAATGTCTGGTTCATTACTATACTTTATGAGATGGAATAAAAACAACTATTTTTGAGTTTTTATAACGATATTTTGTTCTATATTGCAGACTACCAACTTAAATTACGTAATCTGCTAAATTAATAAGTTACTTTTCAATTCATTAAAACTGGACGAAAGAGAACGTAACATTTAATGTTATCTGCGATTCACCGCTATTTTCGATTTTTACTTCGAACTGTAACATTGAAGTCAACCTCTGCTGGAGTATGATATTTAGAAAATTGTATCCATCTATTGCAGATTATTTTTGCAGTTTTTGGCAATTGGGATTAATTGGTCGTTCTTTTAATTTCACATTATAAGTGAACGAATTGTTCCCTTCAAATTAAACTATGGCAATTTATAGCAGGTTTTCATTTACAAGTTTTTTGCTGTTCGGTTGCAAATATACATTTCTTGCATTGCAATATTGAAGGCGTTTTGTTGAAGGAAAAGAAACTCTTTCCATTCGACGTTTGAGATAGAACATCATCTGTTTCTGCTGCTGCTTTTTATTAACTTTCTACATTAAGAAAAATTTATGGAATATAAGATGAGTTCTAGTTAAGACTTTGGATCTTTCACATTGGATAAAATGGAATTTTAAAAAATGTTATACTTTTCATTTACACAATTATGTCAATTACTGTTTCTTTTATAAAAAAGCTAAAATTCAAACTAATCACTATAAATAATTTGGCTTCAGCCATCGTAAAGCAAATAATCGACGTTCAATTTTAAAGTGAATATTTTAATTAAGCTTAAAGTAATGTGGTAACATACTTGCTCGCGCAAAATATGTAGGGTATAATTTGGACGATTAAAATTTTATCAACTACAAGATGAATGTCTCATATAAAATCGTAGTGTGTCTGCGATACGTTGAACTAGTTGCTAATATTTTAACCAAAGATATTTAAAAAAATTCAACATCGGAAATCATTGAAATGAAGTAACGAAAGCAGACAGAATCAGTTAACGGGAAAAATAAATATGATATTCCAACTTGCTCCTACATTAAAATTAAATACGCGTTATTTTCTGAGTAATCGCGATTTTTCGTGTTGGTGTGTTAGTTGTCGTGAAATAATGCGTACAATTACTCTTAATTAAATTACAAAAGGAAACTGTTATTGAGGCATACAATAATTGTCATTGTAACGTACGCAGAATTTTTTCACTATTTCTATTAAAATTGAAAGTGTTACTATAAACTATTTAAAAATTTTTTACTTGAATCTGATTCGCTGGCTTTTATAGGCCAAGTGTATACATAGCATTTTTTATCATTTAATTAGGTCTTCTATAGTCGGATAAGTAAACGCATTTTGAATACGGATTCCTGGCTATTGTCTGAGGCACGTCTACTCTGCGTGACTAGGTTATAATCACCTCCAAAAAAGTCATTTTCAGTTTCTAAACTATCAATTTGGGGATTATTACCCTCTAGGAATTATCGTTTATTGCGAATACGGCTCTATTTATGGGAACGAAAGAAAAAAAATGTTGAACAGTCCCTATAGATACGCACCTCCAGTTTTTATTAGACGTGTTATAGAAGTTTACGAGTGTTTAACTGCATTTCTTTTTCCTGACATTTTACTCATCCAAATTAGACTTTCTGTACACTATTTTCATTTTTATGCATAAATTTTAATTAAACTTAAAATATTAAACAGAATTTCTGGAAGAAGTTTAAATGAAGTCATACTATCATCACGAACGACCTCCCTAATCAAATGAATACTATCCGTTAGAGTGACGGGTGGTGGCAAAAATTTTAAAATCAAGTTTGCGAGCTTGAAGTAAACACCAATCCAACTGTATTTAACTAGTTGTCGGACAACATAATGCGTTGCGGCTGGCACTAGTTTTATTATGTTGTTCGACGACTGGTTAAATAAAATGGGATTGGTGTTTACTTTAGGTATATATTGCTGTTTTAAAGATAGCTAATGAATAAGACACCAAGACTGTATACAGTTAACCATTCGGGAGGATTAAAAATATTTTATTTCAATTTCAGATTTAGATTTGCGAGCAAACTTTATAAAATTTGAATCCAGTATAATTGTGAGATTGAGCCATATTAGCGTAAGTTAATTTCCTAGAGTTATATGAAAAATTAAAGCGGTGTTACAAAAATAAGACATGCCAAATAAAACTAATACGGCCTGACTGCTTCATTATCAAAAACAAAGGCAAATCTCGATTCCAGTGATGAATAAATTGCACGAGCATAAATCTCATCTAAATCATCCAATAATTTAAAGTACATACTACACTTTTATCGAGCTACTGAACACTATTTCTTTAATTTATAACATAATAGAAATTTATCTTGCTTCTTTCATAGGCAAAAATTATTCATATTACAAATAATCCTACAATGCATCGATTATCACTGTTAGGTGTATCGCAGTATGAATTGGAATGGTTCTACTGACCAAATCGCAGTATTAGTTTAAAATTGTCAAACTACGTTTAAGACCTTTTCAAAACTAGAAGTTCTTTTCTAAAAATTTCATGGGCTACTTCAACATTTTACGTGCAAATTTGCTAACAATGCACTAATTAAAGCGTAAGAACCTAATTTAACCAGAGGCAATAATTTCATTTTAAACAAGAAATAGAAGAAAGGTTGACTTCCATTATGACTTTAGGGTTTGATCAAATTCATCAAGTTAAATAATTTAAAAAAATTGGCGACCAAGCTTTGGTTTCAAAATAAAACTTATCATGTACTTCCGAAAAAGACAAAATTGACGTTTTAATTAAAAAATTCATTTGTGGATACTACGAATAAAAACTCGTCAACACAAATGAATATTGACCACAAAAATGATGAAAAGCTAAAATTTACTTCCAATTGCGCTCTTGTAGCTTGCTTTAACCTCTTCCCTAAAGAGAGATGCAACGGAATCCAAAAAGCTTGGCGATTAACGCGTTTATCTAAACGTGAAATCGAAATCCTACCAAAATATTAAATGGTCTTGAGATAAAAAAGTAATTTTCTTCTCACTGTGCAAATGAGAAGTAAAATTTGTGGTTTAAATATAGTTTTAACTCACGACAGTGCTTGTAGGATAGGCTGTTTCGAAAACATAAAAAATGTACTGCTCGTTACGAAATTTAATAAAAATATACTTAATATTCCTCACTTGCTTTTACCGGAGTTATGAGCAAAAGAAAACAATATTGAAGTTATGCTTAGATAGATAGAGATGCAAATTTATAAATAAAGCATATATACCTGTTTGTCGAATGCGCAAACAAATTATTTTTGGTTTCACAGTTCTGGGCAACTTCAATTAATAGAAATATCTTCCAAATAGTGAAGCATATCAACACACCTAATTATTATTAATTTTAAAAAGCGCTTTTATGGATTGTTGCAATCTTTACTGGACATGGCATGTTTGGTTACAGACGCACGTGCAAAAGAAATCGTAGTCTGCAACAACCAGATTATCTTGTGCTTCGACAAGCGTGAATTCAGGCTTCTACTGCATCTACCCAAATGTGGATGTCCACAGGAACAATTCCAATTTTAGATAACGTTATGTGCAGATTACAATGGAAAATAAATTTTCATTCTGGTTAGAGAAATTTTGGCGGTTGATGCTATCATAACTAAGTCAGCTGTAAAGAAATATGTAAAACCCAAAGCGGAACGCAGTCTATCTCTTATGCGCGTCATTGGGTTTTCATTTTTGTATTCAAAGAAAATATAAGCAGTTATCTTATCAACGGAACAAACATTCATAGCAGAGAATGTTATAAAATTAGGTTCATACTTATCTAAAAAGAAATCGTGGTGGGTAACAGTTTACGCACTCGATCCAAATCGATTTTAAAACAGTCTGGCGAACAAATGCTCTATTTCCTATTCTACATTGTATTAATTAAGCCATTTTTCTATTTCAATGGGTAGTAAGTGTTGCGCTATACATATTTTCTTATGAAAAACTAATCGGCGCAATGTGCCGTCAAATCTACGTTTAAGCAGCACATCAAGAGGGGTAGATAATCATCCTCCTGGCTTTCAATTGTAAATCTAATAATTGGATGGCATTCATTGCATTTATTAAGTAGTTCTCCGGCGTGCAAACGGCTCTTGCAGACCAAAAGTGTATCACCAACGCAACGACTGCATGATTTGACACTATTTAATAAATCAAGCTAACTCTTTCCAACATGCATATGTGCGGCTTTGTTCAAGCGTCTAGCCTTGTGTTTGCGTTCCAACCGGCCTCACCTATTTTGGTTAAGGTGTGATCCGTCCATGCATCACCCGATGGTAAAATTACTTCAGCTAAATAACTTTCTGGGTGTTTTACATTGCATTAACCTTAAAATAAATAACAAATTGTAGAGCAGACATAAAAAAAAGTTAACTTTTATACATGACAACCAGGCGAGACCTGTTGTTCGGTCAAAGAATAACACGATCTCAGTCTTTAGCCACTTCTCGTAACGCAGCTTTGCTAACTTAATTTTTCTCTGTTTTTTTACCTTTCTAGAAAACAGATAAAAGTAGTCTTATTGAGGAGATAATTTATGATGATGAAATTATCCGTAATTCAACGCATTTGCAAAGAATTGGTGTGCCGATCTCAACTATTGCTCTAGAGACACATATTTCATTATGGAAATGTTCACACCATTCATCTTAATATGATCGAATATTTAAAAATGAATGATAGCAACCAAAATCACAGCAGACGGTACATCGTAGTGACGAAAAGTCGAAATGTGTCTACACAATGGGTGAAAAGCAATAATGTCAGCACAAAAGTTAGGAGTATATTAGAACAAAACACTGTCCTTGCGAACTCCACAAAGTGGACATTGGCGACAAAATTTGTAGACAGTCCGTTTGAAGATATTGTGTTGGCACTTTTATTCATTGTAGGGTTTCTAATTTCAATGGGTGTAATTGCATTAGGCGTGCTCTGTCTTTGGCTTCGTCATACTCACCTGCGAAAATGTAGACGTCCTATGGATACAAGATTCCCTATTAAAGTCGATCGATCGTCAAAGCACATTGTTAATTCATCCTTCCATCCACAATCACCTTTGAAGTTAATTTCGAAAGGCAATGGTCACACACGTACTGATTGGCTACAGGCCGACGAGAATGGTATCAAATCAATGGCTGAAAATCACAGTTTTAATGAAAGCGTTACGAATCATACCAAAACACAATTTGATAGAAATACGAGGAGTTTATTCTGTTGCTACCAACCTGCATTTACCTTTACTTGGAAATGGCGACGACGTCACAATAACGATTTTTATCACAGAGTCGGCTTCAAAGCTACTCGTGGTATGCAAAAAGAAAGTGAACAAGTTACAGATAACCTAAGCCTAAATCTTACTGGTGACAGTACACTAGGCAAGTTGAATGGAAATTTTCACCATCACTACGAGAATATGTTTATGAGTGTCAACAAAGGTGTATTACAAAATACAGATGGAGTACTTGAAGCCAATGGAGAGCTAATCGAAAGACAATGTTGTAATAAAAAATCATCCAACGAAGCAAATAAAGTCCTACCGAATGTGCAAAACAATAACACGAGGCTGCCGAATGAAATTTTGTCTAAACTAGACAGTTCCACCGAGTTGACTTGCAAAATGTTTGAGTTCCCATCAAACGGCACCGTATATAGCTGCAATGAAATAAACAATAGCCAAATGGCCAAATCAACATTCGATTTAGTTCACAATTGCAGCCCTAAAAGTCAATATCCTCCTATTCCAATTATCGTTAAGCAAAGAAATGAAATAATCAAAGATGGGACGCAAAACACATCGAATCAATCATCACCAAGGACAGTTTACACCGCGCATGGAATTAAAAAAGAACAGTTTCCAAAGCAACAGACGAGTATATTATACGACAGGAAGGAAAATGATAAGACTGGGAAATGCACAAATAATGGTAAATTTGACGCGTATTTTGAAATGAGATTTTTGAGTCGTATTTTGGCTGAACTTGATGCATATACAATTTGCTATTATATTTAAATTTAAAATTGTGGTTATGTAAATCTTTTTCCACAAAATACTTAATCACGAAAAATATGCTAACAAATGGTTTTATGAAAATAACAAATTGTAAATGTGATACTTTTTACAAAAGTGATCACATCTTTTGCAATTTATTTCGTGTAAGAGTACATTGCTAGGCCTGTTTAGTGTGAAACAAAATTAAAGTAACTTTGCGGCATAAAAGAGGAACCATTCAAACTAAACATGTTTTTCTCTTTTTTATGAACACAATTTTATAATTTAACTGGTCGCAATAAGCAACTTTTAATAGTATAGACTATAATAGAAATTTTTTTCAAAATACCTCTTTGCGGTGTGACAAAAATTTAGATTGCTTTTTACATCCAAATTTGTGATGATTGCCACATATTTCAGTAAAGCATGACAGTTTCTAGTGTTATAGATTGGCAGTTTTGCACAAAAATTTGATTACATAATGTACAAGCGTAGAGAATAATTAAAACGTTACATTTAGGACGCATGTCGCATGTTAACCAATATTTGTCTGTGTCAGTGTAATCAATGTGTGCGGTTTGTTTTGTAGATTTGAGACACGTAAAAATGCTAAGCTCTAAACTCTTGCTTTGATAAAACCAATTCGTGTGTTAACTGTGTGTGTTAATTATCTTAATTTTTAAATAAATGAACTACAAGTCACACTTGTTTTAGTTGAAGTAAAACCTAAATACGCTTGTTGAAAATTACCAAACGTTGAACGCATTGACATTCAATCATGTTTATTGAAAAGAGGAGCAAAACAAAGAGATGAAAATCTTGGTTTTTTAAAAAAAAATACCACCAGGTGCAATTAGGAATTGGACTAAATCAGGAATATTTTAGTCGCACCAATCATGGTAAATTCAATATCGGATGCAGGCCAAGTAGGATAGCCGACTACCTGATAGAACATCTTACACGCGCGAATTTGAAAACACGTTGTGATACACTACATACCTGAATATATATCATCATCATTTCCAGCCACACAAAAGTCAAGTGACTAATGTTTCACTGCCATATAACCATAAGGAGTGAAAAAGAAGTATATAAGTGAATTTAGATAAATTATTATTGAGATTTACGAGAGAGGGAGAGGGGTAGAGAGAGAAGGAAAACCTTGCTACTATGAGTAAATTTATCAGGATAACTCACAGAAATGAGGCAAATTAAACCTCTCCACAACACCATTATGGCCAAGTTAGCATTCGGGCAAGGCGACATCAGCAACACAGCTTCCTTGCGGATTTCACCGTATCACGTCATAAACAAACCGAACCTCGCAGCTAACTTTGCCCTACTAAGAAAAGAAAGTTACGAAGATGATTCTACTATACATCTGCAACAAGATCGCCACTGAGCTCGATTCGCTGCCATATCGCTAAGGGTTTCTAACCAAGAACTGTGATGTGCACGATATATATATATATATATATATATATATATATATATAACTTATATATGAATTTGGATTTGATCTTTGTTGGCTGGATTGCCGTCGAGCTCTGAAAATGATCATAGAATGCCGAAACTCGTCAGTTCGTGCACTGATGGTAGGTTTGCTTTGTTGTGCTTCGGTTTTCATACAATCGCATTAGCGTTTATATGAAACTCGAAAACTTGATTTAAAGAATTTTTACGCTACCTGCGCAATCAACGGCTGTTCAATTGTATAACTTAAATCTCATCCTTGTTTTATTTTGCGTGCTGTCTGCAACAGCAAAGAAGATGACCAATTCCTGGTGGGGATTCGAGCTGTCAGGTGTGTAAAACCTAACAGCGCTGAAACTCTATCAATATTGCGCAATTGGATATAAATGCATGTAGGCTAGCATGCATTTGGCAATGCCCAATCTTCAGAGTTGCACTGTTGTCATATGTTCAAAGGATTGCACAAAATATCTATAAGCACTCTTATATGCTCGATTGATTACAATCGTACCAATTATGCTATTCCAATGAAAACACAACAAGATTGACATACTTACTGCTTGCACACATTCTACCAAACGGTCGCGAATCTGTATTATGTAATAGGAATAAAATAGCCGATTTAACAAGAGTTAATTCAAAGAAAGTATTATTTTGCAACATTCTTCCTTAAATGTCTTCATGTCTTTATTGTCATAAGATTTGATAGAACTAACGATAAAATGTTTATATTTTATCAATTATAACTAAATACATTTTGCCCTAATAGAATTACTGAACGTACCTGACGGTAGGTTTGGTATGATGTTCGACGTCTGGTTAAATACAATCTGATTGATATTTACTTCAAACACGCAAACACGATTTAAAAATTTGTTACCAACACTCGCGCAATCAATGATGGTTTAACTGTCAGTATGTCAGTATACAAATGTTTATCTTGATAATTTTAACTTTAAAATGGCATTGCGTTTAAACCAATGCTAATTCGATATCTGATGAGGATCGTTTTGTTAATGTTTTTTTTAATTACAGACTTTATCAGGTAACGTTTCCTTTCAGAGTATTGCTGCAAGACTCTCTACTTATGCCAAGTTGGTAAAACATCAATAATGTTAAGGATAGTTAAATGGTTTCCATCATGTAGACAATAGTTTAGTCCTTTCACCAAAACTTATTCTCATTGCCTGGACCATATGCAAGTAAATATTTGCTTCTTGTTATTAAATCTAATTATGAAACAATAGCACAACGTTTTTACGCATTTGTTTTACTTTAAAACAAAACTAGTTTTGGATTCGGTTTGCATTTTGAAAACTGCCGCTAGTGTTATTTACAACGTTACGGTCCAACTATCTGGCTTCGATCTACCATTAAGGGTAGAAATGTTTCATTTAAAGGGATAGCATTGGTTTGAATCACCATTGCATGATTTATCTACCTTTATAATGGCAGAAAATAATATAAAACTACAGAAGATGTTGAAGATAATCAACTTTCCGTTCCATGATGCCGTTTTTCAAATTATTGTCCGATGGAAAAAGTAGCTGTTAAAATCTAAATACATTTTAAGAATATAGCTATGCTGGGTTGTACAAAAAATTAAGCATATACTTAAAACAAATAGACTTTATAAGGCAAATGCATCAAGTTGTATTTAACCAGTTGTCGAACAACAGAACAAAACTACCACCAGTCGCAACGCACTGCCACGTTTCGACCTTCCATGATCACCATGAGAGTGCGCCATCAAACTGTCTAGCGAGGATCAAACCGCATTGCATATATATTTAAAGCCAAATTAGATATGCGGCTCTCACATCTGGTAGTCTTGCAAACATTGTACGTGACTGGAAATTTCGGCTGCACAATTTCTATGCAGTCACGAACATTAGCTGTTTGCAGCTTTCGCTACACACATATATTTAGAAAAAACAATTAACCAATAGTTAATTGCACGAGTGATGGTAACAACTCTTTAAATGAAGTTTGCGAGATTGAAGTAAACACCAATCCCATTGTCGTCGAACAACATAACAAAACAACCGCCAGTTGCAACGCATTGCCACGTTTAGACCTTCCATGATCATCATCAGAGTGTGATGTCAAACTGACTAGTGAGGATCAAACCGCATTGCATATATATTTAAAGCAAATTTAGATATGCGGCTCTCACCTCTAGTACTCTTGCATACAATGTACGTGACTGTGAATGTCGGCTGCACAATTTTGTTTCAGTCAAGAACATAAGCTTTTTGTAGCTTTCGCCACACACATACATATAGACAATACATTTAAACAATAATTGATTGATCGGTAGTTATGTTATGTTGTCTGACGACTGGTTAATTACAATGGGTTTAGTGTTTACTTCATGCTCGCAAACTTGATTTAAAGAATTGTTAACCCCACCTGCGCAATCAATTATTGTTTAATTGTATTGTCTATACATATTTTTGTTGCAAAAGCTACAAACAGTTAATGTTCGAGACTGCATAGAAATTGTGCAGCCGACATTTCCAGTTACGTACAACGTATGCAAGACTACTAGAGGTGAGAGCGCATATCTAATTTTGCTTTTAATATATATGCAATGCGGTTTTACCCTCGCTAGTCAGTTTGCCGTCGTACTCTGATGATGATTATGGAAAGTCGAAAAGCGTCAGTGCGTTGCGACTGGCAGTAGTTTTGTTATGTTGTTCGACGAATGATTAAATACAATGGGATTGGTGTGTACCTTAAGCTCGAAAACTACGTTTAAAGATTTTTTAAAACCACCCATGCAATCAATTATTGTTTAAACGCATCAAGTGTTATATCTACGCTAATAAAAAATAAGAATAAAAAAATTTGAATGATTTTAATGCTGTCAAAAAACGTGCTAAAAAATTTCCTTTATTATAGATGAGAATAGATTCCAGGATTTCTTTAAAATTTTAAATAGTTATTTAAAGTTTAGGAATGTCGTTGAATGAATTCGTAATCACATTCTTCTACCTACAAACTTTATTACTCCTGAGGAATCCCTCTGCAGCACAATGTTATAAAAAATGATAATTTCAATGTGTTCGATCAGGGCAAGATAGTTTTGAAATATCAATCGAATTGTATCACTTAATTTGCCAGATTAACTTTTTCTGGCTTTCTCATGAAAACTGGTTTTGCTCAATGTCAAAATCGTGCGTCTAAATCTTCGATGCATATTTGTGATTATTCATGTCAATAGCCCTCTCATTACAGCAATTAACGACAATCAATAAAGCAACTGAAGAAAATCGTTCAAAACGGCTACATTTATATTTTTGGTTTGGTTATCTAAAAACTTTTACTGAAGTTTCATTAGACATGTGTGAGTCGTGTACATTTCTCGATTTCTTTACCTGTGAAATAATCGATCAAGTATTATTACGAACAATTTTACACTAATCTAAGTAAGAATGCAGCGATGCCGCAACAATTAGTCCGTGCGCGCGTAAATATAATGGTTTCATGCTTAGTTATATGATATGAGGTATTAAACTGTGACCTCAGTGGCTAGTGAGCGGAAGGGGGGGGGGTGAAGGTAAAGCAAATGTGTTGCAGGATAAATCATTAACAATTTTATACAAATAATAAGCTTAATGAAGCTATGAAGTTAAAATGGATGATGTTCAGAATAGACAGTGAAGAAAGATACATACTGAATACAAGATAATATTAGCATTGTCATGAAGGGTAATATTTAACCTATTAGTTCATGTACAAGTGTTTCATTGAATAATGTATCTAAATAAGTTGAAACACCGAATAACATAGAATAAAGAATGAAATGATGAATAATTATACAAAAAGAGCCCTAAAATGCAACGATATTAAGCGTAAAAATTAAAATTTATCATATTTTAGAGAACGGAAAATTTGATTAGTTGAGGGCGGTTAATGGGATCATTGTAATTGCCCGACTCCAGCCTTAGCATTACATTATTATCGGTGGCATTAAAGTACAATGAAATGACTATTTAAAAAACCCTTACCTTGGCAATCAAACGTCCAAACCAATTGTATGAATTTGAACTGTTTAATATATCCAATGTGTATTAAAATTCCATGTAAAGTTTGTAACCTCAAGGATATGAGTGAAACTATGCGACCAATTAAGCATTGAATTAAATAACAAGAATACATTTAAATCCGGTCATTTTGCACGTTATACTGTAGAGACAGGAGATTAAACCAACTCGGATGTTTTGCAACACCTCTCAGTATATGATCGGAACTGATCGACATGTTTGCTTATTGAATTTATATAAATTATATTTAGGAATAATTTTATGGTCGAAACATCATTAGGCTCAACTTATTACACATAAATAATAAAAAATATAGCTTAGTACATAATTGCAATTTGCGTACATTATACAGCACGGATGGCGCAATGAATAGAGTACCAAATCTCGGAAGCCAATGCGCCCCAGTTGGAGTCTTATCCGCAGCAATTACTGTGCATTACTTGAAAAGCTGCCAATATGAGTGGAACAGTTTTACTGAATGAATTGCCTTTGCTAACTTAGCCAATGCGTAATTTATACCAGTATATATATTAATATTTATAATTATGCACGTATATTTGTATATATATATATATATAGATAGTTATATATGCATATGTGTATGTATAAACAAATCGTGCCATAAGTCTTTAATTTATTATTACTTCCATAAGTAGTATGGTGTCTGCTTTATACTGAAAGTTTGGGTGTAGCTCGTTGTTAATTCATAAAAAAGAGATTCCTCATAGATTACACCTGAAAGAGAGGGTAAACATAAATATAGTTAAGCAAATAATTGATATAAACACCTGACCCATTAATTACTTACATATGTCAGTATAAACTAAGAATTGTATAGTGTAGAAAAGGCAATTCATTAGTAGACCGGTTTTGTCATTATTGCGAACTCATCATGTCCTGGATGAATTGCCTTTTCTACACTATACAATTCTTAGTTTATACTGACATATGTAAGTAATTAATGGGTCAGGTGTTTATATTAAGACCGCAACCTTGATTATAATAAATGTTATCACCACCCGCGCAACCAATGTTCGTTTAAACCTGTGAGAAGTTATACCATTCTAGTGTGTGTTAAATCATCCATTAGACCAGTTTTGTCACTTTTGGGAACTCATCACGAAATGTCTCGAATTTGCCGCGAATTCGACAAAATATATTGTGGTTAAAGGGCGTAATATCGGATCCTACTGATGAGTCGCCAGTAAGCACGAAACGAATGTGCATGAGATTATACTTACCGTTTATGCTGCCTTTGGTTTATCCTTCTGGTCACAACTGAACTAATTTGTTACTAGGTCCGCAACACCTAATACATACTTGCATATATATTAATTCTTCGCAATAAACGGTATTTAACTGTTCCTTTAAGTATATACGTAAATTTGCCAGTATAAACTAAGCATTGTATAATGTAGAAAATGTTTGGTTTATACTGCCAAAATGCTGCCTGAAATGTGACTGTTGTTTATATCAAGATCGCAATATTTATTTAAAATTTACAATCACCGCCCGCGCAATCAACCTTCGTTTATTTATAATAAAGAAGAAAACCTTGAATAAAGCCTAAAATCGCAAGAAAAATTAGGTATTAGCGGTTGTTTTGCAGGATTTCAAGATTTTAAAGCAAATATATCCTCCTAAATTCTTGGCCACGGCAATTCTGACGACTACTTGGTTAGTACCAAGGCAGGAAACATGTAGTCTAATTAATTATCTAATTTTTCTATCCTATGCAGTATTTTTTCCTAAATAACAATTTCCAAACAATAAAATCCTGTCATTATTCTTTAATTGAATATATACATACATTTAAATATATAAATTCCTTCATTTGTGTAGATATTGAAGATTGTCGATTTGCAATAATAATTATGTTTCTTACGTATTTTTATGTTTAGATAACAGCGCTATGAATGTTAGATTGAAAAAGCCGACGGGATTACTTCTTCGCTTATTAGCGGTTCTTAAACAAGAAGGTAAAATGGTACACTCTAAGGAAACCTTATCAGGTGCATTGTTTGATGCTAAGACACCTGAATCTCTCAAAGATTCTGACTCTTTCGGGTTAATAAAAAAGCGTCCACTTGCAATGTGGTCTATGAAAGAATTTAATAATGCTAATAAAATGAATGATAAAAGTTATCGGAAAGCATGCCGGCCATACGATGATCAACCTCGCCCTCGTTTTCATCAGAGAAAGCATAATCGTCAATATCCTCAACATCAATACGCAGCGTTGTTGCTGAAAGCTGATTGTGATTCACGTCTAGGTAGGCGTCTTGCTACAGCAGATTCTTCTTCATCCTCTCTGCACAAGGAAGTTCGAGTAAATATTGATTCAACTGATAATATTAGCAACAGTTCAAACAAAATTTCCATTTCCTCATCCTGTTTTTACAGCAAAAATGAAAGTAGATATGTCATGGCCAAGGCTACGCCGGATACAGAGATTAACGATGCTCACCAGAATGTTAGAAAAGAAGCTGTTGACATGAAATTTATTAATCGGAAATCCAATGACGGAACACAGGAGAATGGTGCCAAACTTTTATACTTCGACACCAATACCAAAGCTTTTGTCAGTTTAACCAAAGATTCTCGGAAAAAATTCAGCACAGAACCGATATGTACATCAGAAGAATGTGAGTATTATGGTGGTCTTGATATTGATTAATTATTTATAATGCATATACCTTTAGCCTTGTTCGTCTGTAAAGTCACTCTTAGATTTTTACTTATATTTACATTATCGTAACTGTAATATGGCTCTGAACAGTTTTATTAATGTTCATAAATAAAATGTGGTTACATTTATAATTTAAATCTAGTTTGATCACTTTTTCATTAATGCAAAAAAAACCGAGAGCGATATGTTGAAAGGTGGTATTTTGAAACAATTTTATATGCCCACGTAATGCGTAGACAAATGCCAGAACAGGTTTTCGTCAATTTAATGTAAACTATCATTGCCAGTTTCCTATTATATTATGTACACTAGGAATTATTAATAAAGCAAATGATCTGTGCTTCTATATTGGAATGTTGCTACACTATTACAGTGCTTAGCATTAAATACTATACTAATTATATTATGTCTTACATTACTTGATTGCATGATATGTTCTTATTGAAATGTATGATGTAATTCTCCTGAAATAAAATGTGCTCGCTCTTGTCTAATATTTAAAATGATATAAATTCTAATGCTAGTCAATACACGTTTTTATTTTTTGTAGGCTACGTTTAACATAGAAAACTGCAACATAATATGTAACACTTAAATGAGCGAAGGCTAGGAACATATATATGTACTATTTTGAAGTGTAATAAAGGCACCAATGAAGATATTTTGTCAGTATAAACGACAATTTGCATCGCGTAACAATAGAACTGTGGGTTCTGACCAGAATTTGCTGCAGACGCGACTCGAACCGTGGTAAATGTGATTCCGAATCTGCGCCATCCGTACCACATGCTGAACGCCATTTGAAGCAATATTCCAAATTTTATTCTAATTATCTTTTCCTTCATTAGGAAACTATTTGGAATCTCTTGAAACCTGATGTTTTAATTAACCACCTCGATCTTCCATTATACAACAAACAATTTTTGAAATCATTTTGAAATTAGATTCCATATAGGTACCCAATGATGGAAAGGTGAACCAGAAATATAATATGGCATATTAACTCAAATCTTGTGTAGTGTGTGGCATGGTTATCGCAGAGGATTTCGTCTCAGATTCCGAAGAAAATGTGCTTTGTTTCGAGTCCTGTCCGCGGCAAATTTGGATAAGATTTGGAGAATTCCGAATAACGACGAAGCCGGTCTATCTGATGCAATGTTTAGTTTATACTGACAATATATATATATATATATATATATATATATATATAATGATTTATAATCCGCATTTGTCTTTACAACCTTTTCATTTTCGGGTTTTTATGAATAATTTAATGAAATGTATGCATTATTTAAACTTTGGTTTGAATAGCTCTTCTTAGTGGTAACGATAGCATAGGGTTTTCCAGTTGAATTGAAAAGCGACTACTTTATTGATATATGCGACTAGATTTAACTGCACAGTGATAAAATAAACCTAGTCGCAGCAGATACGGTGGGCAAGTTTCGGCCATTGAAAAAAATATTTTGAAAGTTCCTCTTGAAAATAGTGTCCGTGAGACAAATATGTATATCAGCCACGTTAGTCAGACCAATTATAGAGGAAAACTTTGTGACTTAATCAGCTAAAAAAAAATAAGTGCATGACAGAATATTTTTCAATGTTGTGACAGTAAATTGCCAGTCTTAAGAAATTCAGATGTAATATAACTCTGATAAGGTTTTGGAATATAGGGAATAAATTGCCCATTTACCTATCAACATAGCTAGGATTTTATATTCTCAATGTTTGTCTCTGATCTTTTTTCACATATTGCAAAAATGTGATCTAGAAGAGGCGAGTGGCTGCCTAATGCCCTTCCCTACAGCGCTAGGATATCAGTTAATCTTGCCGTTCTAAATATTTGACTAATAAACCGGAAGCAAAGTTCAACTCACAAATAGCTTTTCAGTGTAATGAATTAAAATACAGTTGGTTGACGATATATATATATATATATATATATATATATATATATATAAAAAGATAAATGTTCGCTACAAATATAGTAAAACATAAAAATAAACAGATGCTTTCATTGGTACAGCTGTAAAGCTAAAACACATGTTCAATATGTAGTACAAATTTAAAAAAATCGCCATTCATTCGTTTGGAAAGCTATGTTAGCTGAAAAAATGATTTTTGTATTTGTGTAGTTAAGCATACTCGAAATATTCTAGCAATATCTAACAGGCAATAATCACAGATAAGCTTTCGTTCATTTTCATAGTAGGTGTTTTATTCTCCCTATTGAATAATTACTGATACATATATTTAAAAATAAATTTATATATATATATATGCTCATATAAAATTTTTATATATTTTGGTGTGTGTGATAACTAATTATTTAGATGAAACCAGTGTTATACGTTGTAGTTATGTGTACATGAAGAAGCAGTTATGCTATAGCAATTGTTCTACAGTATGTGATCAAACAGGTTGCATATATATATATATATATATATATATATATATATAAATATATTTAAAAATTGTTTTTAAGGATATTTACGCCTTGGTAAATAATTATTGAAGTCCGTATATTTAGTCTTGTACAATTTGTAAGGATTTACGTTTAATGATGACTGTTTTAAAGGTTTATTATGAATATAGATAGCCCAGTGCTAACGTGTTTTCGTCATTGACTTTAAAATGTTCTGTGCGTTATCGTGCACCGAATAATGAAATCGGAGATGCGCGTTTGAAACATTGCGACGAGAATGGGCTTACATGAAGAAAACAAATTGACCTAGATGACAATTTAAGTTTCTCCAATGTGTGACAGTGAAAAAGAAAAACCGTTTATTTATTTCTCCATTTGATTAAATGTACTTTATTTACATTGAATGATGTCACATAGGTAGCAGGATCATCGGAACAAGCCAAAAGTATTTAACAATCATTAGTTGCGTGGGTCGTGCTAACAATTCTTTAAATCAATGCGAGCTTGAAGAAAACACCCGTGCCATTGTATTTAACCAGTCGTCGAACAATAAAGCAAAACTAACGTCAGTCAAACGTATTGACGCGTTACGACATTCATGAACATCGTCAACGTACGACGGCAAACTGATTAGCAAGGATCAAATCGCAAATATATATGGTGGTTAAAGGGCGTAATACCGGCTCTTACTGATGAGTCGCCGGTAAGCACGAAACGAATGTGCATGAGATTATACTTTCCGTCCATGCTGCCTTTGGTTTATCCTTCTGGTCACAACTGAACTAATTTGTTACTAGGTTCGCAACACCTAATACATACTTGTCTTTTGAGTCTGTTGGCTAATTTTTGTCTTACTCGAAACTTTCGTTTGAGGAGTCAATTTTATATGTTTGCTGATTAACTGCGTGGCAATATTGCCAGTATGCACATTTAGTTTATTTATAATTCCGTTATATATCATTGTCACCATCATAACCAGAAACAGTATTAAGTTAATTTTAACTACGAATGTGTCACTGATTGCAAAATCAGTATTATTTAGTTATCTGTGGATTATTTAATAGCTCAAGGATGCCGATTTTTAGTTAGACATAGCAAGATATAACACTGAGAAGTTAAATATGCCGGAGCGATAACGCAGGTTTATCAAGTTTTACAATATTTAATAGTTGATATATTTGTAAGCTGGCTTCGTTTAAAACATATCACAATATTTTTTGCATTATCTTACTTCACATTTATATAAGGTGGGTTTTGCCCTTCATATAGAGCAAAATAGTGCATTTTTGTGCGGAAGAATTAACAAAACGATCAAGATCAATTTGATCTGGCATTACTTTTTTAAAAGAATTTCCGGGTGGTGTTGATTTTATATCAGCCATTATAGGCCTTATATTTAAATTAGTTAACAAACTTTTACGAAAATGAAATAATAGAAAATCGAATTTTTATAATTAAACGAACATTGGTTGCGCGGGTGGTGATTACAATTATTATAATCAAGGTTGCGGTCTTGATATAAACACCTGACCCATTAATTACTTACATATGTGAGTATAAACTAAGAATTGTATAGTGTAGAAAAGGCAATTCATCCAGTAGACCGGTTTCGTCCTTATTGGGAAAAAGGCAATTCATCCAGTAGACCGGTTTCGTCCTTATTGGGAACGCATCATCCTGTTCGCGGCAAATTCTGGCCAGTAAATGATGAGTTCCCAATAAGGACGAAACCGATCTACTGGATGAAGTGCTTTTTCTACACTATACAATTCTTAGTATATAATGACATATGTAAGTAATTAATGGGTCAGGTGTTTATATCAAGTTCGCAACCTTGATTATAATAATCGAATTTTTAAACAGTTGCAAAGCAGTAAAACCAACGACATTTACACGCTCGGCGCGTTTACAATTTTGCACAAGTATCATCAGGGCATGTGGGGTAAACTGTACAACGCAGATCAAATCCAAATTTATTTAAAGGTGTGAAAAATCACAAATGGAGTTATAATCTCCAGCACAAATTCTAGTTGATTGGAATTTTGGTCAGCAAATTTCTATACATTAAACAAATATTGGTTGCGCGAGCTGTGATAACAATTACTTTTAATCAAAGTTGCGATCTTGATGTAATCACCTGGCCATTTATGTACATACATTTGTCAGTATTAACTATACAATACTTAGTTTATTCCGAAAAATGTATGCAAATAATGGGTCAGGTATTTATACCAATATCGCAACCTTGATTAAAATTAAATTTCTATGCAGTTATGAACACATATAATTTTTATACCACCCGCGCAATCAACGATGCCAAATTATGTATAGATTGTGTTTTTATCCTTGGTAGACATTTTACCATAGTTTTCTGTTAATGACATCAATGGGGAGGCTTTGTTGTGCTCTTAATTGGTAAATGCGAATATTGAAATCAAGCCCAAAAACTTGATTTCAAGAATTGTTAACCCGACCCGCGCAATCAATGATTGATTAAAAGTAAATATAATTGCGATTGATTTAAAGTCCGCTAACTTGATATTAAACTTGCGTTATGGTCAATTGGTCATTTAGTCGAACTATGAAGACTAATATGAAGTAACAATATCGGTGTCGATTAATTTCTAATAGAAGTACAGTGTTTAATAATTGGACATTTCTTAAAATTAATTAAGAAATAATTCGGCATTTGGCAGAAAGCAGTGCCTACATAACTTTGGATTTAAATGTGTATATAAGAACAATATACACAATAAAAACCGTTTTAATTCGCTTAGCTTATCATTTAGTTAAGAGTAACACTTTAAAAGATGATATTTCATGTCACCACATAAAGAGCATCGATAAAACTTAATCGTCAACCTGTATATGCACAAAAAGCCCATTCAGATCCGAGAATGGCATAATTTGATTAAAGTAAATGTATCCTTTGGCATATTGTGTTCTGAAGTATCCTGAAATCCATATAATCTATTTAACGAGATTGGTAATAATAATTTGCTTCCGAAAGAAATGATTCCACATGTTTAGCGCTCCGTAAACGTACTATTGAAAGACGAACTCAAGTTAAATGTGGGCATTCATGTCTAAAACAGCAAACCCTGAGATATGCCGCGTTTTAATAACGTGCTCAGTTTTATTACGTAAATTTTGATAATACCAATTAGCTACAATATTTATATGTCAAAATAGCCAACAAGACTTTTTATGTATAAATCGCTGTTATGTTGCAAATGCTTTAATGCACCAAGTTATTGGTAATTAAAACTTTTACTTTATTCGACCTTGATAGCACTGAATTCGTAATTAATTTAGTGTTACGTAATTTGCATTATCAAATGTCATCTGATCGAAAACACGGTTTTAATCTGAGATAGAGTGAAGATCCGTAAACCTTACTATTTCATATGTATCGGTCTAAATTCTACGTCTAAATTTTCATCAATTAGAAAATAAACAATTACGATTGCGTAATTTTCGCAATAAATGAAGTTCATGTTTTTTGGTGGAACCTAACATTTGGTTCAATTTTTCGTTGCAATACTTGCACTGACATTCCATCGAGATGTGTTGCAGAATTGTTGTGAAACTGAAATAAATAATTTCTACAAAGAATTGTTAAAATTTATGGTTGCTTTCATGCTGATATGAAAAATATTGCAAATTCGAGGAAAACTCCCCTCTCATTTATACATGCCAAGGTACAAGCAGGCTTGTTTTAACAATCAAATATTTATTCGAAATACATCTGTGCTTAGATTTTATCTAGTGATTGGATGACTTCTATCTAATTTAAATTGAGCTTACAAAATTAATCAATAGTTAAATTAATTGAAGCGATTTTTTTGAATACCACTGATGATAGTTCTGCTTTTTTTCAATAAGAAAAATTGAATTTGGATCTTTTATATTGACCCAGTTTGCTAATTGGAACTATATTACGGTAATTATCACAGCTTGAATCAATTTACGTTCAGCATGATGACAGTGCTTGCACCTTGATGTGTTAGCCGGTGACATGGCCTCCGTTCATTCATTGAAAACGTTAATTATTTTATATTTTAATGTTAATTTTGTTTGTCAAATGTATCCATCTATGGTAAGCATATCGATTGACATATCTTAATTTTTGGCGGTTGCAAGACGTATATCAAACAGGGTAGATTATTCATAAATATACTGTTGTTTTTAATTTTGAACAAAAGAGTCTAAAGCCTGACAATAAGTAATGTAAGTCAAACAATTTTCTTATGTCAAAATTATGTGGATCCTTAGATATTTCTGATTAACATTTTATCAAGCTTCTTCAAAGTTTCCATAATTTCATTATTTAGTAAATCGATTAAATGTATTTAATAATAAAGTGAGACGTAAATAGATATGGCTATCTTAAGATAAGCTATGCCGTAGTTTGGTGCTGGGCATATTCAGAACCAATGGTAAAATGTTTTTAAATTATCTATACCAATTAGCTTTGTCTGTAATAGAAATTACCTAATCCAATGAAACCGTCAGCTAGTAAGACGCGAATCTTCCCCAAAATATTTATTGCTGAATCACATTTAAAGCTACCCGTGGGCATTGTAATTAATGTTGTCATTAAAAATAATTAAAATTTATTCAGTTGCAAAAGCCTACACGTTATGAAAAGATATTATTTTGCCTTCGAAGTTTCCGATTGTATTCTCTTTTAGCAATGTAAATTGATGAATAGGTTTTAAATTTAAGCATAACTTTTAATGCTCTAGCTTGAGTGCTATGCAACGTAAGTAAACAGCATTGTTGGAGGCACTTTGTCAGGGAGACATTCATCAGGTAATGCCATGCTATATTAGAGTAACAGAACAGAAAATGATGACAAGATGTTCTCCTAAAAACCTGGTATGCGCGTTCTGCTCGTGCGTTAGTGATCCTCTAGATATAGATGCACGTAAACCAGTAGATAGACGAAGAAAGATGTGTTTATTGTCGTTCGAAGGCCCTGAAATGTCTTGATGATGTTTTAGGCAGCACCAGAATGGCTGGCAATCGTCGAAATTCGATTAATAAAATTGAGAATTACAACAGTTTCTGAACACCTGTTACTCCAGTACATCCATAAACTCTTGAGTTCCGTAAGACCAAAGGATCTAGTGTACGATTGACGTTGTGGCTCATGATATTGGTGGGTGAATAAGTGAAGTGCGTAACTGATAAAGTTGCGGTATGCTGGATAATTGTTCATATTATGGTACGTGCCTGGTTACTACATATTGTTGCTACACGAAGCATTAGTTATAAGTAGCTGGTCCTATCACATTAAGTAAGTGGCAGCTCAAACGTGATCCACATAATAAATCTGTATAGTATGTAAACAATAGGACATGAAAGTAAAATGTTAAATATGATCAAACGAGGTGTACTCGATCTCTGGCGTAGAAATGGAATAATACCGAAGGAAAGCTTATAAGTGCTACACAATTGTTAGCAAAAAATTGTTGGTTAAATCACTTGAGTCAAGTGAGTATGTAATATGAATTAAGTAAATCCATATGAGTTGATTAAGTCAGGTGAAATACGGTTCACATGGTGCGCTGAAGAAAAGTTACACGTGACGCATAGAATAATAAACAATCAAAAGAACAAAATTCTAACATTTACACGTAATGCATAATAAGTTATTACTTGATTGAGATTGTAGGCATGATGAGCCTGTAACGCACGCAGAGGGTTGTACATCTCCAGGATCAGTTTGTTCAATAAAAGATTTAAATCGTTCTTTGCATGATAGTGAAATATTTTGGATGTTTAATTAAAATCGGTAAAGACCGCAACACTCAAAATGCAAAGGTGCTAACTCAGCGTCGTTACGAACAGCTATGGAGTTGCGGGTGAACGAAGATTGGACTAGGGGCATCTGTCTCAGCTAGTGAGATGATATGTTACTGAAATGGAGTCGAAGGCGAGAAGCTTCGAGTTTTGAGTGGGTCATTTGAACTAGGTTGATGAAAGCAATGGCTAAGCGTGACATTGTTGTGAAGAGTTCCAACTTGGAGGGAATGTGCCGGCTGAATTTATTCTTTTGGCATGTAGCACACTCAGAGACCCATTGCTTTGAATTTGGTCGTCGCCGCGTTTTTCTGTTCGTAGATGGGATGGTATTAATGTGGACTCGCTGAAAGTCATAGATTTGAATGAGAATGACGAAGACGACGGTGATTGTAGCGAAACACCAGGGCCTTGAAAATGCATCTGCAATAATATTTTATTTGTCTTTTACGTAGAAAATGTCAAATTGTCATTTACTAAGACGTAAAACTGTTTTGATACTCTGAGTGCCACGATTGAAGTCGCATTTCAACGTAAAGCGACTAAAGGGCATGATCTGTAAAGATGACAAATCTGATATCTTTTGTGGTGTTTACTTCAAGCTTGCAAACTTGATTTTAATATATGTTTCCACCACCCGCGCAATCAGTTATTTTAAATTGTATTGCCTATATATGTTAATGTGGCGAAAGCTGCAATCAGTTAATGTTCGTGACTGCATAGAAATTGTGCAGCCGACATTTCCAGTCAAGTTCAATGTATGCAAGACTGCTAGAGGTGAAAGCCGCATATCTAAATTTGATTTCTATATATATTCAATGCGGTTTGATCCTCGATAGTCAGTTTGCCGTCCTACTCTGATGATGATTATGGAAGGTCGAAACGCCTCAGTGCGTTGCGACTGGCGGTAGTTTGGCTATATTGTTCGACGACTAGTTAAATACAATGAGATTGGCGTTTACTCCAAGCTCGCAAATTTGATTTTAAAAAATTACTGAATTTACGATGGAGTTTCCGAAGCCCCAAGTAAAAATTCGTTCAGTTACGTTTCTTTTCTTTCGACCATCTAAACTTACATTATTGATTCTTTGTTCAATTTTCATATGGATGTCGCGAAATCGCTTATGTAAAATAGGTATTTATTTAAATATTATTTGAAATAATAAATTTCAATGCGTGTTGTGTAGTTTATAATTTTCTATATTGGATATACTTCTAAATAAAAATATTTAAACAATAAGTTATTTGATGTAGATAAGTTGTATTTTATTTCGAATAAACTGTGATCGCATTGATTAATATATTAAAATTATTCGAAGGTTAGTTTTACCGTATCTTTGTGCACAAGTTAATCATGCACAGGTTTTGTTGAGTTGAAAAATTTCCGGTTAAAAGCGACGAAGCGCCAGTTTAAATATTAAATGAAATTATAAAATTTTAAAAATTATTTCGAATTTTATTTTAAACACATTTTTAACTTGCTTGAGCGCCGTTATGCAAGATATATTTATTTTTTGCGAATTAGCTTTGGCTTTTCAACAATTAAAATTATTTTTATCAAAGTTGCGATCGATATAAACACCTAATCCATTGTGTACATGCGTTTGCCATTATAAACTAAGTATTGTATAGAGTGGAAAAGGCAATTCATCCACTAGACCGATTTCGTTCTTATTGGAAATCATCACGCGCTGTCCAAAATTTACCGTGAACAGGGCTCGAACTTGAGCACCTCTGCTTCGGAATTTGCTGCACAGAGTCACCCTCCTGCACAATGACGATATTTTAGCACAATTTCCGTGTTTTATATGCAAGGGTAGACCGATATTTATTCATCTCTACAATTCCAAATATATTCCATCCATCACTCTTTTATGTTACATCACAATATTTTGTGCATTAAGTGCTATTTTCTTCAAATCAATCCTGAAGCTTAGTCATATCATTATATGGTACGTTATGAATTTATCTTATTTTATCATAATGCATAGCACATCAAAATATGTTTTAGTTATAAAAGTAATACCGATGTGAGAATCAAACAAAAAAAACTAAAAAGATGTAGGAAACCCGGTGCTTTTTTAATCTTTGCTCGTGCTCCTGTTATTAAACAAAAATAAATAAATATAGCATCCGACTTCAAATCTTTTACAAATTAAAATTTCTACGGTCTGGTTACAGTGAAGTCTGTAGGAAAATGCAGGAATCATACGATAGCTGCACTCAGAAGTTCATTTAAAGCGTTACGCAATCGTTCGATTTAGAATCATGGCGACAACTGTAAAATCCGTTTAATAAACGCTTGAGTAGATGTGTCAACAAACAGGTAATTACGGGCATACTTTGTATTATGGAAATTTAGGTGCTAAGAGAGGTTTGGAATACTACGAAGATGTAGATATTGTATTTACTATGGATTAGGTAAAACCGTTTATTCATCTATAACCTGGCTATATATATATATATATATATATATATATATATATATATATATATATATATATATAAATTTTGGAATCTGATATTAGAATAGTATTTATCAGGAATTCTACGTTCGTCCGTAATAAATTGTGATGTTAGCTTATTATAAAACATAAATTTTTCACTAAATAACTAAATCGATAAAGGATGATTACATTTCTACGTTCGTGGTTAGCGCGAGTATTGTGTATGTAATTGAAGCCAATCTTTGAATAAATTTGTAAAGAATCAAACCGATAAAATTAAACTGCAAATGTAGAAAGTCATTAATGAAAGGTTATAAATCTTATTTCAATAATCTAACATCAATTAAGTCTGTTTAAACTCATGAAGTTTTTCTTACTTCCTTGATAATTTTTGGAATATAACAGGAGAGCAGAATAATTGGTTATATTTTGAACGTTGGATCCGGAAGAATGGCCACCTAATTAGTGCTTATTTCAAGTTCGTCAAACAGTTAACATAAAGCAAAGTAAACACGGCTACACCTTTTAAAACTAGATTCAGCATTTAATAAAAGTGTCGCCAGTTAATGTTGCTTTACTTTACAAAATTTATTTTAAATACGAGGTTTGTGTTTATTTGGATTTTCCAAACTGAACATGAGAGTTGGTATCTGCACGGAATCACTAAAAGTTTGCTTCATCAAATGAAATTTTCAATTGATTTATGGTTTTAAAACACCAATAATCTGCTATATTGATAAAACTTTACAAAAGATTTTATATTTTAAAATGCGTCCATCGGCGCGCTTTTTTATTTATCCGTAAATATGCGCGTAGCATAATTAGAGAAATCTCTGCGGAGTATATATGGAGTGATTGTACATTTCATGTGTGAAAATTCGAAACCAACATAGAATTCAATATTTGCGATACGCCACATTAACTACATTGCAGCTGCTGTAAACATCGAATGTTAGTTTTCATTAATTTAGAAGTTTAACTGGAGTTGCTAATGCTAATTTATGTAATACTTTACATAGGAGAACATATTAATAAATAGAATAGAGCATTTATGGACATTGTTTTGTAAACGAATTAATATGGTCCTCGTTTAACTTTCTGTAACTGGGTCTGTCGAACCATTTATCTGTCTAGATTTATAAAACTAAGTTCACTTTTTAGAGTGAGAATTGACGTATCGAATTCAAGATTACGTGAATGTAATGAGATCAAATTTTATCGTCCTAACTTTACTTATTGCGTGTCATTTCTTCTTTCAATTAGCGTATTGATATTAGTACCGGTGTGCGAATTTGGTATATCATAAAAATTTTGAAAAATAAGTTTATGCAAAGACCTTTTAGAACTGTCTATCAAGAAACAAGTTACCTGTATAACGCGAAATTTCCCACTTGTCAGGAATAAATAAGTGTCACATTGGTGTGATTGCGGATATCATATATATATATATATATATATATATATATATATATATATATATATATATATATATATATATATCAATAAATTTATTAGGTTTTGTCAATCAAGGAAAAAAATATGTTTTAGTAGCATCCAAGGGAAATGGCATTTTTAAAATGAGCAAAGAATAATTTCAAATATACTCATGCATTTTGTTTTTAATTTCTACTAATTAGAAAAACCAGGCACCACGAATTATAAATACAATATATTCAGTCATAAAATGTAGGAAATTCAATAGTTCAATCTCCTAGACGTACCTGTGTTGAACCGGTGTTTAAGTAAACTTCATATCAATAGTTTAACAATGCGAATTCTAAACCAACTCATATATATATATATATATATATATATATATATATATATAAATATATATATTCTTATAATTAGGAAAACACAAATAACAAAGTGGATAAAGGCCATTTATTTCGTGAATACTAATCATCTCTTATACAATCATACATATTTATACATTTTGGGTTTTCAATTGATTATGCTAGTGGTATCGAATCTGACTCGTTTTTACTACTGTTTCTTGTTTTGGCTAGTTGGTGAGTGTGTTTGCGTTTGTGTTTGTGTGTATGCGTGTTGGTATGTAAAGGTCATTCTCGCAATATTGCAAAGTGTTGTCTGAGATCTGGTCATTATTGTTTTGATAGCTTGAGAATTAACCCTTTGTGCGCATTGTTCACTGTTACATATAAAAGTGCTATTTTTCCCAGTATAGTTGATCGTTTCACCTTGTTGCGCAAATTTGTCGTTTTCACATGGTAACAACGCCAGTGTGGATTGCAGTGTTAAACGCTCACATTGTTTGGAGACTTCTGTCATCGTATGCGCCTCTAGTATTTCCACTTCAGTTTGTTGCCAATCCGATTGTATGTTTGTTGATTCTAGTTGAGGGCCTGTTTGTTATTGGCTGGATACTAGTAGATTGTTGTTGAATTTTGTTATTCTTGGCCAGTCGATAAGAATATCATGTTGATGAAACTTTTGAATATTAAGATCAGGTGCTTGTTGTTTTATGTAAAGGGCTTCATAGATAAATAATAATTTTTCTGATTTTGCTTTATGTAGAATTGTGAAATTGGTCGAATTGACAGGGTGCCCCGTTGCCAATATATGATCGGAAATAGCTGATTTTCCTGACGGTGACAAGCCTTTGTTAATCAATTTCTGTGGCAAATGTTGCTGGATTCTGCTTATCAATTGCTTCTTCGTACGTCCGATATATGTGCTACCGCACATATAATATCTTTATACATGCACAGGATTAAATATATTTTGCTGAGTAAACGAAATATTTATTTTTTCTTTCTCTTTTCAAGCAAGACAAAGTAGACACACATTGATATTTTTAAACCGCACAGCAAGTAAAAGATTCAAACAAAAGGCTTTGGTATGTGTATGTATGAAGGAAAAAGAAAACTAGGGCATTATATAACAGGACATTAGGTGATATTTTAAATAGTTGAATATCTAGATCTGGAAAGGGCACACATAGCATCAATACTCAGTCCGCCTCAAATTTTTAGCTAAAAGCTCTATTTCAAATTACGTTGCTGACTAGCTTATATTTTGCATTTAGTTTGTTACAATAAGCCTATTCACAATTAAACAGCGTGTGCGGTGTTAACACATTGTTGGTCAGTTTTTAATATATGTTCAGTTTAAAGATTAATGAATATTTGCAGCGGAAGGTTTTTAAATGTTATAAATGACTTATAAATTTATGTTGCGTTTTGTATTGGCAAACTGCACTGAAATGTATTTGTTTAAAACGTCATAAGGAGACCGTCAAATTGAATGAGGTTTACTGAATATCTTGATCTGGACAAAAAACACATGGCATAAAACCTAATTCCGAATAAATTTCTTAGCAGAAATCTTCTATCTTGAAATTGAATTGTTTACTAGCGTATCTGTTGCATTTGGTTGTTTACAGTTGTCCACAGTTAACCAACGTGTGTGGCCTCAAAACTTTACAGCTCAATTTTGAACAAATATTCAGTTTAAAGATTATTGATTATTTTCAACGTGAATTACGTTTAATTTTATAAATAACTTACAAATTTATATAGCTTTTATATTGGAAAACTGCACAAAAAATGTTTGTGTAAAAAGGCATATGGAGACCGCCATATTGAATGTGGTATGACGAAAAGTGTTAGAATAATACAATAATTTCCTATTTTAATTTCATTCTCTTTTTCACTAGTTTTATATCAAAATTTCTCATCTGTTTCGTTTTATGAAAATATTGAATATACCTATTATTTGAGAATTCAGAACAAAATACAACGGAAATAATCGTAGTAATTTTACAAAGAGATAAACTTAAATTTTATTAAATAAAATTAATCTTTTATTCTCATTTTTCTCTTTTGATTATAGAAATTAACATACAAACATTTTATAAAGCAGTGCAGAAAATAATAGCTGATGTAGATTGTTAAACAGGCCAATGTCCAATTATTTAAATAAGTCCACTCCAACTGAGAATTAAATTAATTCATTGTAAGGTTGAAAAGTTATTTTTAGTCGTACAACTAGCGGACAAATTCGTAACTATCACGGTGAACATTAACTGAGTTGCGGCTAATTTATAGGATCGGGTTTCTTACTTGAAATCATTTCAGTGCATCGATTAGTATGACTTAATGAGATAAAAATTGTATACAAATAAACATATCATGAATAACGCAAAAATCTAAAGAGAAATCCCTGAAAAAGACCGAGACGTTTTAATATTAAACAGTCATTACTGTAAAGAAAAATTATTGAAGCCGAGACAAATATCAGAATTAAAAGATGAAATTGACATGTAGTTAATTAATCAATATAAAATCTTAGTTTATGCTAAATAATTTGCGAATCAACAAGAGAGTTGTTTGAAGAAGGCGCATCAACCATGTCCGGAGTATAAAAATTAAAAAAAATTTGTCCTCTATGACCAATACTGTCAACGGCCATATGGTTAATTTACAATCTTGTTCTGTTATGCAAACGCATGGAAAAAAAATGAGATTTTGCTTATTTTAAGTTGATAATCACGTTAAAAATTGAAAAGTTAAATATTGGTGAATAGTTTTTCCGCGAAATCTTACGCTAAAATTACTACGATTATTAGGAATTTTGGCAGTATATTAATTGTAGTAGTATAAAACAACCTTCTGTTTGCTATCTTATGCCAGATTCTGCGCAGACTCATTACTTTGTTTACAAAAGACGTGAATTTTCGGATTAATGGAAAATCTCCTTTTTAGTGAATAATGAAACAACGAGGAGTCGGCTATATTGTTGTACTTTAATGAAGATCTCATTCAAGAAAGTTTTCTTAATGTTTAAACTTAGCTCAGAGAGGCATCATTTTCACGTCAGAAAATAACGAAGAAAACAATCTACTATTTTTAGATATATTTATTACAAAAACAAAGTTTATCGCATTATAAAAAGTATAAGTTAAAGTTTTCCAAAAAAGGCTACACAATTATAATAGTTTTGTGCCGCGTAAATTTAAATTAAAAAAGTTGCGTGTATTTTCGCAAATTTGAACGCTGGTTAGTTAGAAATGAATTAATGACGATTCCGATCGAGTTATAAACGCTTTAATATAAATGGTAATAAAAGCATTTATAGAGATATTTGATAAAAGATATAATAAAATAAAAAATCAGTTCATTGATAAGCCTTGTTAAGTTGATCACTGTTTCTTGCATTTAATTTTTTAAAATACAAGAACGGAAATGCGATCGCAATAAAAGGACAGCTGTGGATTGACAAACTGCAGACCAATTAAAGTAACGACATCTGAATATACCAGCGTTGAGCCTGAATTGCAGGTCATGGTGTTTAAACAACTAATAATTAATATAAGCATAAGTACATATATATATATATATATATATATATATGTAATATGTACAAACATAATTTCATATATACATATAGGCATACATAAATGCATAAAAACACATGAATATACTACATGAATAAATACATTCATAGGTAAATACGCACATAAATACATACAACCATACATACATATATACATAAAAACCTCCATCCATTCATAATTACATATATATGAATAAATACATACATAAATACAATTATAAAAACATACATATATGCATACATACATACATACATACATACATACATTCTAAAAACATATACATACATGTATATATGCATAAATATATACATGCATACACGCATAAATACGTACATAAATACATGTATAAAAACATAAATAAATACGTTTACACACACATATAATAAAGCTTTCATACATACATATACACATACTTACATATATACATGAATACATGCATATATGCCTACGAATATTCATACATGCTTACAAAAATACCTTCACACATAGATACATGCATAAAAACATAAATTTTTATATTCCACACCTACATACATACATAGATGCATGCATACACGAATTCATAAATAAATACATAAATACATACATACATAAATACATAAATACATATACATACGCATTTATGCATACGTAAATATATACATAAATATAAACACACATAAATAAATACATACCTACACAAATACAAATAAATGCACACATGTATAATTACACATACATAATCATATAGGTACGTACATACATTCATGTATACATAAATGAATACGTTAATAAACTTAGATCTGGATCCTCCGCGCGTTGAATTCCTGAAAGGAAAAAGCTAATTTGCTGAATTTTCCAGGTTTTGCCACTAGAGTCTGCTTTTCGCCAGACGTTTACTAGTGGTTGCCATTTCAAGTGTCTATTGACTAGTGAGAGTACGATGTGATAATACCTATTAAAAGTTATCACAAAATATGCTATTTTGCCACAAAATGAATTACCTATTCCTGCGGCAGACTCAGCTATTCACTTGTGGTTTCTTGGTAGCTATGTAAATTGGTCTTCTCAAACATTGTCAAAGTCCATGCAATCGAAATTCCACACGCAGTTACAATTGTGATTATGCATTCAATAATGGACAAAGGAACTGGTCTGCTCGTAGGTTTTGATAATAAAAACTATTTCAGGCGTACATCTGTCAGTACCCTGAGGAAACGGAACAACTACCCAGATTTCAAAAGCTGTCCAGAGGCTAACAGCTATGGTGAGTCATCTCGTAATTCTCCACAATCTAGCTGAGAATCAAAGCCATGTTTGGCTACGTGACTGTTGCCTTTGTATTTAGTGAAATATTTTACACAATTTGCCCATGGAAGCTGCAGCATGGCTAATACGTCTACAAATATAAGCTGAATCTGATCCGACTGATGTTACCAATATCATAGTTAAACTAAATAATTTGCGCCTAGCAGCATGGTGCCGTTGGGCAATATCATATTCTATGATTTAAAATTGGCCGTAAGAGCCGTTGAAAAGGTGTTTTGAATCTATTCGTATCAAGGAACACTGTTGGGCGCAATAAATTGCTCTCTGGTGCTCATCATCCGTATCTGCCGGCAGAACAGCATAGTCAGGCCATTGAGATCTGCAAAATAGCCAAAATAAATTTACCTTTGTGGAGCCTTCCCATGAACTGTGAAAATATTGCATCGAAAGGATAACTAAACTTTAGGTAATAAATAGCACATTTAGAGCGAACGACTTAGCCAATCGTCAAATTTTCTAGGAGAACAATTCTAGGATACGCGCACACTAGTGTATAATTCTAACAGGCTAATAGCAATCGAACTTTTTTAGACGGGACACCATTTATGAGTACTCCTCATTATAAAATCTTGCGCAAGAAATATCAAAAAGGAATAATGATCGATGGTAGGTAGCTGATACAAGTTGTGCAACTCAAGACTGCGTCGGAGTGCATGAATTTAGTCACTGAATATCATTTTCAGTTAAAAATGTGCTTAGATGTATCTAAATATTCTTTCCTGCCCTTTGAAATTCCTTATTTAGAATAATATCGTTGACGACTATTGATGTAGTGCAGATGCAACTCACACCATGTTATTTGATAGTAGTGTTAGTTTCACGTTTATAATGAATTGACACCAAAGCGACACATTTTCACAATTGAGACGGATTCCTCAATTAGCATTGCGATAATAAGCATGTTTAGATCTTAAAATATTCGGAGGACTGGTAATAGTTCACAGTTGCATTGCGATCTGTTAGCGGAATGTAAGTCACTTCTACTTTATCTCCAAAATCCCGAAGAGCCAATTTATCGCTAACAAAGTCATCTAACATATGAGGCATATTCAAAGGAATTTGTAAGTGCTTGACATGCTGCGTTTCGCATACTGGGTGGCCCGTAAACTCTAGGCTGCGTGACTTCTGCCAACACATCGATTATCAGCGTAGAAATTGGATAATTTATTATGCTTTGACGCTGCGTCATATTAAATTACTGCCACGACGTGCAGTGGAATTTAAATTGGGATTCAGCAGCCAAATTTGTGGTAGGCTTTATTGTATGTACCAGTGAAGCATCCGTGGTAGGATTTTACTTCCCAGAAAGAGGGCAACTATCATCTTCTCAACAGAATGTAGCCAGTCTAAATTAGTTGACACGTTACTGTCCGATCAGTAAGGTGACATTGTTCTTTCTTATGGAAAGATGCTGCTATTTAGCGTAGAATAATTGAGTTCCCCATGACCGGATTAGGTATAACGGCATGACTATTGATTCTCGTGCTACTGTTAGATCTACTTCTAACTAGGATTAACGTTTCTACCAATCTATTTGCGCGAAGTTTTGACTTAGTTTGACTTTCAAATAGATGGCGATGCATTATGGAATCTTAATTAATTTTATTATTAACAATTGTCTTTGCGATGAAAACGAACTCCAGGTTATTCATTATTGGTAGCGATAGATGATTCGTATTCAATTTCGTCCTGCTCTAAAATGGTCTGCTATCCACAGCCGGTGGGCAACATCTGCCCAAAATAACTATTTTTAGAAAACAACAAAACTCTCCTGTCAGTAAAAGCACTCATGCCTTGCACAGGCTAGGAGCTGGATTTTGGTTCTCAGAGATTAATGGGGATGCATGCCGTATCTGAATTGAAAGCGTCAGGAAAGAAACATTGACACCTCCTCCTGAAGTGACATTCGTGTAAACGTGCGTTCCCTTAGTTTTGATTCTATGATTGGTTCAGCATTAAAAAAATGTTAATTTACCTATTTGTAAAATGATAAGGAATAATTGGAAACAAAGATTTGTTGAATCTTTATATAGTTAAAAGAACATTGGCTGCGCGGGTGGTGAAAACAATTTTTATAATCAAGGTTGCGGTCTCGATATAAGCACCCGACCCATTAATTAATTACATATGTCAGTATGAACTAATAATTGTGTAGTGTGCGACAGGATGGCTCAGTGGTTAGAGCACTAGATTCCGAAGCAGACGTGCCCAGGTTCGAGCCCTGTCCGCGGCAAATTCTGGACAGTATATGATGAGTTCCCAATAAGGACGAAACCGGTCTACTGGCTGAATTGCTTTTTCTACACAATACAATTCTTAGTTTATACTGACATATGCAAGTAATTAATGGGTCAGGTGCTTATATCAAGACCGCAACCTTGATTATAATAATTTATTAAACCTGACAAATTTTCTTTTTATCCTATCTAAATTATAACAGAGAACATATTAAGAAATGATGTAACTGTGTTGTTTTTACCAAAAATTTTATATTTGCAAATGGGAATGATATTTTAAAGCTATTTAGGCTAAATTTCTGTTGTAAACATTTAAAAAACTTATTATTACTACATATTTGTTTCATGTAAATAAAAATAAATAAATATGATTTGGATGGACGATTTAAAAAAATAAGTATTTTCTGTGGAATGCAGGTGAGATGCGAAGAATAAATGAAATATTCGGTAGCAAAGGTAAAAGTTTCGTTTGCTGCTTAGTAACTTCAACTTTAACTTATAACTATTTAAGGTTACACGGATATAGCAATGACTAAAAATACACATTTAAAAGTTAATAAAGTAATGAACTAGAATAATGGAATTCGAGTTGCTCAAATGTATATGCCCCGTTCTAATGTATATATAATTATTTCAAATGCGTTCAGAAACATGTTAAATTCGATATTTTAATTTAAAGATTATGAACCAATAAACGAATAATATAACTTATTTTTATAATGAAAATTATTTTAAAATCATAAATAGAAGATGCAGTTGGATAAACCATTCAAACAAATTATGCAGCCAAGTTTACGAAGTTGGGTATTTTTCACAGTATAAAGTCAAAATCTAATTTTCACTCATATTCGATAATTGAACTGAGTAAGGCTATTCATAATAACATTTTTTGGATAAATTAAACAAAATTGGCTCGTGAATTATTTTAATGAATAATCTACCATTTCAACTTGGTTAGTTGAAGCTACTAAACCTATGAGGTAAAATTAACTGGAAATGTTAAATATTAAATAGAAAGTGAAGTGAAATTTATTCGTGCAGAAACAGAACGAAGTTTCTACAAACTGAGTGCGAATATCTGTATTAAATTAACTTATATCTAATGATGCGTTTAATTTCTCAAAAGAGACACACTTATTTGTGATTGGATGCCACATTTTACAACTACTTATTCTATTTGCATTCCAAGAATCGAATGGCTTGTACATCAATATAACTAAAAATAGATAAGACAACAAGTTTTTATTTGTTCACTTATTTTTTCATACAGGTCATTCGAAATGTCGGAGCATACCCGAGGTCAGTGCTGGTGCTCAATGTTTTTTGGCGCACAGCCCTTGTGCAGGTCAGGCTGTTCAACATCCCGCAGTGGAAGTAGAATTAAACTATGCTAACTTTCAATTGACAGAATCTACACGACTGCAAATGTCGTTACCTACTTGTCACTGCAGTCATACATCAGTTGAAATTTGTGAACAGTGTCAGCCAATTTCAACTGACAAGCAAAATGTACGTAGTAAATGCAAAAGTAGGCGCATTTTTAGGAGTTATCTGCAAGAGTAGGTGGCGATGTCTGTTTAGTTACAATCTCACGGTTTGACCACCCGCTGATGAGGGCTGCAATTTTGTTGAAGCCAAGTTTCGGACATTTTGTTTGAACTTATTATGCACGCATAGTTTGATCCCATTTCGTATTTTAACAAGATCGCCGGACAACCAGAATGAGCAAAATTTTGCAGCAGTACTAACAGTCCTTTCCACTTTGGTCAAAATATACAGGTAGTTAAGCGTAGATTAATAGATTGCTAGCCTAAAATATCATAAATTTAGTCTAATGTTAGATTGGTCTGGTACACAAAATTAAGAATGTTGTGAATACCGCCAAATATAACGCCTCGTATTTGTAATTAGAAGATTAATTACGCAAGTGAAAGCTGATTTCATGAAACGATTGCCATTTCAAAGAATGATAAAATCGTCGGTCACAGTTATGCTGATGTTAGTTGAAGTATCATTTTCAGTGAGAAAGCTTAAAATTTAAGAATAATTTGCAAATTTTAATAATAACATTTATTTAATCAAACTGAAGTCCGCCATATATTAGGCAGGCACTTTTAAAGTAACAATACACGTGTAATATTTTCGGTCAGGTAAAATTTATGCAAGACTACTAGGAGTGAGACAAACATATCTGAGAGTTCATTCTGTTTAAATGCACAAGGGTTTGATTCACGCTAGTCAATTTGCCGTCTTCCTCAAATAATGATCATGGAAAGTCGAAACGCATCAGTGCGTGTGACTGGTGGTAATATTACTTTGTTGTTGGATTGGCGTTTATATCAAATACGCCAACGTTAATTAATGAATTATTACCATCAAACGCAGAAACAGTGCTTTCTAATGGCATATTTTATAAATTTGGGGCTAGAGTTTCCATTATTTTATTTTATTGACAATATATAAATTGTGCATCGGGGATATCCGATCAAGCACAATATATGCGAGACTACTAAATCGAGAGCTTTCATACTAAATATACGTATTTCAGTTTGATTCTCGTTATGCAGTTTGCGTTGAACCATGTTAATGAACTTGAAAGGTCAAAACGCGTCAGTTCCCGAAACTGACAGACGTTTAACTATATTGTGCGACTGTTTAAATAAACAGGATTGGCATGTTTCTCAATTTCGCAACCTTAATTTTAGAATAATCTCCAACGCACCGCGTATCACCCTGCCAGATGCAATTCCATTTTATGAATTGTAATTTAAACAATATAATGTGATTAGCAGACTCTGTGGCATTTTAAGTTTACATTTTTTATGTGAACTTCAATAGAAAATTAATCTACCTGGGTGCGCGAATATCGAGGCACATCAAATAGAGAATACGCAATTTAATTCTGATCATCACTACGACATCTTGGTTGCTGACAATCATGTTGGCAACATTTTAGACAGCAACTCTTGTCACCTAGTTTCGGCTGATTTTGACTATCAGCTCAATTTAAAAGGAGAAAATATATTACCGACCGATAGCGACTGTCGCTGGCCAAGCAAAAGAGGTAAGATATCACCGATCTGTAACGTTATGCCCACTTTGGAGCGGCAAAGCCACGATTTTAAAAATGCAGAGCACTTGCAAGTTCAATCAAAACCACACAACGGACCGACAAATAGCGAATTGGAAATTCTTCAGTGTGAACGTAAAATGATAAGGCGTAGACGCAAGCGAGTGAAAAAGGTGTATTCTTCGTCTTCAGTCGTTCATAAGGCCGGTCACGAGAACACAACTACAGCAATCACAGCGGAGTGCATAAAAGAACGTGGTACGTATATCACATGTCGTTGGATTCAATTTATTTTGATGAAAAATTGCATTAAACTTACATGTTCACAGTGGCAGTTTTAATCAAATATGGTTTACTGATTCATAAGTGTGACGACTGAGTCATCATATTTCTCTCACCTTGAGAGTCTCCACGAGTTGCGTTTGTGGGTTGTCGTTTGGTACTATCAGTTTGGCAAAGATCCGATTGATCTTTATTTCCACGAACCACCTCCACTACAGGCTGACTAAACAAATATGCTTTATTTCTTGCATAAATCAGGTTGAAGTTTGTTAATTCACAGCACTTAACTAGTAGCTCTCTTGTTTCTGTTATTAATTTTGGTAAGTGACTTAAAAGCAACATCTAGTGAAAATATGTTGGAGGTTCCAATGCTAGATTCAACACGAAATTGGGCAAGTATGTAATCAGATATTATTTTAATGATACTTGTTAAATGTCATAACAAAAACAAAAATTTTATTGATGAAGCAACGTCGATAATCGAGTTGTGCTCACAGAAAATACATTTTTAAGGAATTGAGCTCGAAGCAACGCACGTAAATTAGTAGATATTGCCATTTTTTGTAAGATTTACGACGGAAGGAAAAATAAAACGTAATATTATCTTTAAATATTTTGGTTTATTTATTAAAAATATATTTACACACAAGCACTGCTGTAAAATTAAAAGAGTAAAACAAGATTCATTTATATGCATGGCCGTAATAAACTATCTATTGTGTCATGATTCTTCCTTATTGGCCAATTTGTCAGTTATATGTCGAACAGCTGCTGGAAGACAACTAACACAAGAAAATTTGTTCCAGACTCATGCAAAGAAATTATTGAATAGAGGATTTGCGCATGGCATAAAAACTGGGTTTATCTCATTTGAAAAAAAATTCATAATTTTACGCAGATGAATGTCAACTTTAGTTCAAAATAGCTTTTAAACCCGAATAGTTTAGCTCACCACTTAATCAATCATATATATATATATATATATATATATATATATATATATATATATATATATATATCGTAGTTTTCACTGATTATGAGGGTAGTTCGACTTTGATTTTACTTCCATTTCAATATATATATACATATATATATATATATATATATATATATATATATATATATATATATATATATATATATATATATAATGTTCATTGAGTTTTCCATTATTTAGAAAGCGATTCTAAATAATTTTCATCTCTTTTTCTTTTTCTCACAATTAAAAGAGCCTTTCTCATTAAAACGCGTTTTTTCATTTACTTTGACAACGTTCATAAATTCAATTTAATTTTAAATTAACCATTCTCTTTACATAACAGGTTCCAACGTGAAATATTTCAGCAGGAGCAATTCGTTTATATATCAATTAAAATGGTCGAGTTTTAAATACTGTGTAATATCTAAACAATTTTGTTCACGCAATTTAGTGACATTCAGATTTGAATTTTATTTTAATTGGTAAAGTAATTAAAATTAACCAGGTTCGTTAGCTTCTCCCTGGCAAACCTGAATAAAACAAACTTCTTTACCTGCAATTCAGTTTTCCAACCGCTGATGGCATAGCGTGATCAGAGCGTATATAAAACTGACAGCCGCAGGTGCTTTGTAAGAGCGAGCCACAATCATTATAGAAGCCACATGTTTCCTGCTCGACTTTTCCAACGACATATATACAAACGCCGCGACTATAGGTTCCAAGGTTGTCATGGTACTCCGCCTAACTCGTGTAAACTAGCCGCCTACTCAACAACTATTATAACCAATTCAGCTTCTCCTTAGCGTCGTCATGTTTAAATTTATGTAAACCTATATTTGTGTTGATTTTATAATCGGAAATACACTTATCTTGCTTATAAATAAACTACGATACGAATAGATGCTGAAGACCGAAATTTATTACCTTTACTTTTTTAAGCTCAAAGAAATCCATTATGGTGTTTATATGCAAGAAAAAGCAATTTAACAAGGCAACACAGCTTGCATGCATGCATATTATCATATATATATATATATATATATATATATATATATATATATATATATATATATATATATTATAATGATTTGAACATTGACGTCTGGGAAGATTGGACTCATTAGCCTAGATTGGCAATTTCTAAGAAACTGAAAACACTGAATACGAACCATTTCCACTAGTAATGAACGACCAACTGTTCTTGGGCGTCACAATTGTAACCGTTAACAATACTAATTATAATGAAGCTACACTGCATTAGTTGTCGCCTAGAAAAATAATGTTTCCTTATCTGCAAGTTAGATAAGCGCAAACAGCTTGAAGTAGACACCTTCATTTCTGATTAAGCCACTTTTTACCCTTCATTACTTCTCAATCTGTTTATAGCGCCATTTTAGATGCTATACATGTGGTAGATGTTGATCGAATAACGGAGCTCTTTGGATGGTTGCCCTATATCGAAAATGGTTAAACTACAATTTAATAAACAAAAACCTTGCTTTTACATTAAATACATAAAAATGATATATGTTTTGTATCCTGAACTAAAATAGGCGTCCTACGAGTATCACATTAAAAGATGCAACATTCTCATGTTCGTACTTTTATCTTCAAAAGGCTGATACTTCGAAATTATCTCATGACGTAAAAAGTGCTACAATTAAGCAATAAATGATTAAGAAGGTGGTGGTAACAGTTTTTTAATTCAACTTTGCGAGCTTTAAGTAAACGCCAATCCTACTGTATTTAACAAATCGTCGAACAACATGGCAAAACTACCGTCTGTCACATTTACTGACGCATTTGATCTTCCATGATAATCATCATGGTTCGTCACACACTGAATAACGAGGATAAAACCGCAACGCACGTATATGGAAAGCAAAATTAAATATGCGCTTTCACCTTTAGTAATCTCGTATACGTTGTACTGGACTGTAAACGTCTGATGCACTTATTCTATTCAGTCACGAACATGAACATTTTGCAGATTTCGCCATATATGATTGCGCGAGTGGTGGTAGCATTTCTTTAAATAAAGTTTGCGAGCTTGAAGTAAACGCCAATCCTATTGTATTTAATCAGCTATCGAAACACAACGTGACTGACAGGGGTTTTGCTAACTTGTTCGATGACTAGTTAAATACAACGGGATTGGTTTTTTTGCTAAGCTCGCAAACTTGATTTAAAGAATTGTTACCACTACCCATGAAATCACTGATAGTTTAACTGTATTATCCATACTTATATGCGGAGAAACCAGCAAACAGTTGATGCTCGTGACTAAATAGAAATTGCGTAGCCGATATTTCCAATTAAGTACGGTGTGTGCGAGACTAATAGAGGTGAGAGCCGCATATCTAAAATTTCTTTCCATATATATATATATATATATATATATATATATATATATATACATTGCGGTTTGATCCTCGCCAGTCAATTTGCTGTCGAACTTTGATGATGTTCATGGAAGGTCGAAACATGTCATTACGTGTGACTGACGGTAGTGTTCTATTTTGTTCGACGACTGGTTAAACAAAATAGTATTGGTGTTTCCTTCAAGCTCGCAAACTTGATTTAAGTAACGGAAAAAGTGAATTTGGTATTATCCTTAATTCAGAATCGCAATTTCTTTAACTGAATGGATTCTCTTAAACATCTGGCATTGTTCGGCAAGCTGAACAACGTCTTTTACAACCAATGCCAGAAACCTTAATCAACGTTGCCCACCGACTTCAGCAAAGACGAACGTAAAGGCGCCTTATATTCCGACTTAATATATCTAAAAATTACAGTTTGAACTTTAGTGATTGTCTTGCTAATTGGAAACATGTAAGCTTATGTTTAGCGCTTAAGCGACGCAAAATTCGATCAAGCTGGCAGATAGCCTCTAAACCTACAGCGCATCGCTAATAGTGGATGACTGTTGGAGAGCTGCGCGTAACAAAGATTATAAAAAATTAGCACAACCTTCAGAATTAATCTAAAGCGTTGCGCCACATGGCGCTCATTAGCGTTCGGACAATTTGGAACTCAAAGAGATCATGTAGCATTTGGTTATAAATAGCTTTGTTACACTCAAGACTGTCGCTCATTTATTTGCATGCGTGTTGTAGCTTTTAACTCACGTTATCCAGAAAGTTAAGTAAAAGAAACCCCAAATAGACTTCCACAAACTTGAAAAGCCATCAATCTAAAAAAATGAAACTTTTATAAAATCTGCGCTTAAAGAAATTCGACTACCACTGCTTGAAAGTAAAGACGTTATTTTTGCCAACAACGAATAAGCAATGCTGGGATCATTTGGCACAATCTCGGTTAGGCAAACAAGTACTCCTCGTTAGAAGTACAAATACGGTTCCATCATTTGTGCTGGCTCCGTCATGCTTTACGCATTCCGTCAATTTGATTATACAATAGGGCATTATCATCTCCGCCAGCCCAAAATTGGCGAAAAAATCAAGGTGGACAAATTTGGACAAGACAAAGACAATCGAATTCAACCACAACCAAATTAGGTAGCATAGGAAAGGGCCATCCGACACGATGGAGTCCACGTAGGCATCGTAGTTCACGGTTGGAATCCCTGTACAATATGGCATCGAGTCGAGCTCAGTAGCGATTTTATTGCAACTTTCTTTATTAGTTGAGCAGGTTAAACTGCAAGGTTTGATCAGGCTAAAATAGTGAAACAGTGTAAAACAAGGAGAATTTTTACTTCGGATATCGCCATGCTCTAAGTTTACATGGCCATGATTGTGCGTGTGTGTGGTGAATGTTGCCTAATTTCTGTGTGTCACTTAGGAAAGTTTCTGCATTTGAACTAGGCTCTTCCCTGCATAAATCACTGTCCGTTAACATGTTTTAAATTGAAAATTATTATTTCTCATGCGTTGTTCTGATTTTTAATTAAAACATTTTTCCTGCTTTAATCATGTTAGTATACCATTAAAGCATTAGTAATTAAAGACAGGTGCATAGCTGTCTGTGATGATGATGATGATGATGATGATGATGGTGATGATGATGATGATGATGATGATGATGATGATGATGACGATGATGATGATGATGATGATGATGATGATGATGATGATGATGGGGCTGAGTAGTAGTTAGAGGAGGTTGATCACATTTATGTGTGTTTGGATATCTGTGTGCGCAATGATTAGAAAAGTAGGATGAATTTCAACAGACTTCGGCCTAGCAACAATAGACCTGTTTGAACGAGTTCCCTCAATTAGTTGTTAACTGCGTTATCTTTACTGCTATAATGCGGCCATATTTTTCGATTAATTTCGATAGTAAAGTGTATCAAATATGCCCAAAAATGCCGAGAATAAAATCTGAAAGAAGGCATTTTGTAAACAGGATGTGTAATAACGCATTGTTATTTAAAGTGATTTTGTAAACACACGACTGATAGCTAATATTCCGAAGCAAGTGTTCACTTTGTCAGAATAAAACTAAGCAGGGTGGGTCAGTGGTTAAGACTAAAGACTCTAAAGTAGACGAACCTTGTCCGCGGAAAATTCTGGACAGTACACAAAGAGTTTCCAGTAAGAACGAAACTGCTCCACTGGATGAATTGCCTTTCTAGATTGAAGAATGCTTAGTTTATACTGAAAAATGAATGCATATAATTAGGTCGCAACCTTGATTTAAATAGTTGTTATCAGCGCACGGACAAATAATATGCGTTAATCTATCACATCTTTGTTTACTGGCTGTCTTTGATCGGGTTGGATTATAATTCTATTTAATGCTTTAGGTGATTAGTAGGTGTATATGTGTATTTTTCTGTGTGTGTGCATGTTTGCATGTAGGGGTCTTTCTCGTTGTATTGCATAGTGATGTCTGGGATCTGGTCATTTTTGTATTGATGGATTGAGAGATAACCAACTGTTCGCGTTGTTGTCTGTTACGTGTACGAATGTTTTGTCCCCGATCGTCTCTCTCGTTTTGCCTTGTTTCGCAATTTTGTTCTATCCCCTTCGTAACAGCGCAGGGTGTGCAAATTGCAGTTTTAAATACTAATATTTCTGTGAAATTTATTTTGCTGTTAGCAATGGTAGTGATATCGTATGTGTAGATGTTTATTTTGTTGCCAATCCGATCGAATGTTTATTGAGTCTGGTCTCGTGGGTGTTTGTATTTAGGTTTTGTGGTTCTTGGCCAGACTATTATAATATCACCCTGATTAAAATTTAAATGTTTAAGCTGGCTATATATATATATATATATATATATATATATATATATATATATACATAATGTTATTTATTTTTAACAAATTACGTTTGTCTCCAAAATCATGGACTCGATATCTTTACAGCGTCTTGTGCTTGCATTACATTAATTATCATTTATGTTTCGCGTTTGCACAGCATTCATAACTTATGGCTGATAGACATCTACGAATTTAATTAATAACTTTAGTTTCAGATTTGTAGGAAACTGCGATTGTATAGATGATTGCGCAGTTCTACTTGACTGATTACTGGATCAATTCAATAAGTGATTTGCAGGTTCATGCCAATTTTTACTAATAAGCAGGAAACCCATGCGCAACAATATGCCATATTTTTATGTTGACTTTCATTTTTCCTCTTGTTTTTTTAGATAAATTAGTTTTATTTAGTTTCACCACACCTCTTGTCCACAGAATAAATTTGTTATTTGCCACATAGTTTGTTCGAAATTTAATTGAACTATATGGATAATTATTGATAAAAATGCTTTAAACAAAATTTTGTGCACCATAAATTGTTGTAGACGCAAAAAATAGCCAATCGGTTATTACTCAAACCTATTGGGAAGTTGTCAAGCGAATGCCGCGTGTATAAATAAAAGCGAAAACAATCGGAATTTTAAAATAAAAGTAGTAAGGGCCTTTCCTAAACATCTGGCTGGAGAATGTAAAGTGCTTTTTTAAATAAATTGTTTTGTCTCGTGGATTTTTGTATTGAGTGTATCTCGCTTGCGTTTAAGCTTTTTCACGTTTCCACGGATATAATCAATAAATTTTATGTATGTGCAATTACGTCAAAAAGTATTCATAGCATTGAAATTTCGTTTACGCAAATTTAAATTTTCTACCTGTTAGAATATTGGAATTAGAGTTTTAAACCTTAACATCATTCACACAATAAATAATTAAATAATAAAATAATATATGAATAATATTACGAAAGTTATTAGAGGATTTTGTCGCGATTGTATAGCAATTATGCAGTCATGTGCAGTATATGTGGAACTTCTATGGGAGTAAACCTCATTTTTCCCACCCGGTGAAATCTCCGTTAGTAATATTATTTCCCTGCACTGGTAAATCTAGAAACAGGTCATTACGTGTAAGTGAATTGGTGTTTGTCTGAAATGCGTAAACTATATTTAAATAATTATTCAATTCACGGGCGCACTGAGAGATTGCTCGATCGAATACCTTTTCCAAATTTGGCGAAAGTTGCAGTAAATTTGTTGTCGTACTTGCATAAAAATTTCACAGACGGCATTTTAGCGAAATGAGACTTCTATAAGTATTTGTCGCGATCCGATTTTCAGAAAACATTATTTAATTTGCGGTTAAATATTCTTGAGCTAGATTGGTTCCTTGCACGGATTATGACCCACGCAGGTAAAGACACACCGGTACAAATGAATGGTGGTACTTTTTTTTACATTTTGCAACTGGTTAAAAGGATGGGATTGCCGTTTAATAAATAAGTTACACCCTATTGTCGCTTATATTTAACCAAAAACGACCAATTTATTTTGAAATAAAACGCTTTAAATTCTTTTCTACGTTTTTTTCACGTTCACTTTTAGTTTTACAAGATGTGAGTAATCAAGTGTGTGTATTTAATGATGCATTTTAAGTAGCTTAGCCTTTTTCCACATACGAAACTTCGGGTAACATTAGACACAACACGTTTTGGAATATGTTTCTTAATATTTTGACTCTAATTGTGTTCTTCTCGTATGCAATTATTAGTTTCCATTTGATTATAAATTCATCTGCGATTTATAAATTCAACTACATATTTAATATTCATATATTATATTTAATTGCCTTTTGCACTCACAACACAGAAATTTGTATAAAAGGCAAAAATTATTTGATTTAAAATAACTCATTCAAAATTTATATCTAGTTAATAAATACATAAGCGGAAATGGAAAGCATTCGTACGGAACACCCATAGGAAACTAGAGCCGTGTCGGCGAATATACTATGTATCTTCAAAATAACGTCTCAGGATAACTAGCTAGGTGAAGCTGGTTGCCATAAAGTAATCGTTTTACCTTACAACCACATCACACCTTTGCTTTAATACATAGTTTCATGTCTAAACCCAAGGATTCAATATATTTTGAGAGCGTTTATTAGTGTTTTTCACTGTAAATAGTCTTTATTTATTGTTAATCAAAAAAAAAATAGTTTACAAATCAGTTAACAAACATAAAAAATGAATATATTTTTCTAAATGTTGGTCAGAGGGGGGCATTCGGCCGCAGCGTAGATGGCAATCACAATTGGAAAAGTATCGCGCTCGCGTCCAACGCCGACGATATAAAACGGTTAAGGCAGATCGAATCGGATTGGCTGTTGCAGGTATGACTAGGTCAGCTGACGCCTTCTATGAGCAAAATTATAGCAGTCAAGATACAATCTATCCTCATCGTAAGAGTGAGAATATCAATAACAATTTTACACCACTGATCAAAAATTTAACCGGGTCTTATCAATCAGGTAACCAGTCAGAAAAATCACGTCTCTGTTTAACAACAGACGGCAACAAAAGCAATCCTTGCAATAATTCGTTATTCGATTATACAACTAAATCGAAAGCACCTTTGCATAAATTTCCTGAAAATCGGTTATCTGGGCTCGATTCTTTCACCTTAGAGATCGACGAACAACCACTTGTTTCGAACGGAAGTATACTTAGCAACGGAAATACAAGTATAAGTCAAATCGATGGCAGTATGCACACAACGGACCTTACACTTCTCAGCTCGGAAGACATCGAACGACAGACTGATTCTTCAATTCTTGCCTATAACTGGTTAGTAGCCGTGATATATTTTTAAACGATATCGAAATATTTCCAGCCTCTTTTTTCATTCGAGTAACTAATTACATTTATTTTAATATTTAGTGTACACTAATTTTTTCAATTAATATGAGCTACAAATGAAAATGCCTAAAGTCATCGATGCTCCCAGAGCTTTTACTTTAACGATTTGCGGTTGAATAAACCATTACTTGGATTCCTGAAATCCAGTAAGTAAACTTGCAGTGAACACCAATGCCATTGAATCTAACTAGCGCACGGTGAAAAGCAAAAAAAACGAAGATAATATCGCAATGCTGTTAAATGCAACAAAAATCATATCTGCGGTTCTTTCCCTGTATTAGTCTAGTATATAGGTAATATAATTAAACAATTATTTATTGGACGGGTGGTGATAACAATTATTGAAATCATGTTTGCTAACTTCCTATGCATTTATAAAAATAACATATTTTCAACTTTCGTTACATTTTTCTAAGTTAAGGCTTAAACAAACTCTGGTTGCGCCGTTGTTTATGACAATTATTTAAATAATTTTTTTACTCATCGGATAAGCACGAAGTACAATTTATTTAAAACATCGGGAAATAACTGGACTGGTGGCATTTATTTTTCCTTCATGTTCGCAAAATTGATTAAAATAAATGCAAGTGAAATCAGCACAATCAATGACGGTTTAACAGCGTATTATTTCTTATTACGATATTCCAGTCATGCAAATAGTTAAAAAATCTATTTTATATATTTTTTTAGGTCTACAAAAATATTCATCAAAATAGATGTTCTGTTAATGACCTAAGCATATATAGGGTAGATTTTTATGGAGCTTGTATTTTAAATAATCGTGGTGAAACAAGTATTTCTTATATTTCTTTCAACCAAGTTTACAAATTTAGGATATCAATAGATAGCAATATCACAGCCAATTGCACGTAAAGACGTGTTTGAAATTGTCATGTTCATAGTGATTGCACACAGAGAAACTGACTACCGATGACCCAATTCTAAGGTAGAGAATATCAGAGATGCGGTTCTTGTCTATAATAATCCCGCATAAATTTTAATTGATTAGAATTGTCGACTGGACAATTTTTATGCGGTCACGAGTTTAGCATTTTTGCAGATTTAGCCACAATTATATAAGTGATAAAATTTTCCAATTATTGACTGCTGGAATAGTGATGAAACTTATTTTTACTTAGTTTTTACCTGTCTACTAGACATTTAAATGCAGTAAGTGAGAAAACATTAGTATGATGTACATATGATTATTTTTTCTAATAATAAGGCACCAAAAAAGTAGAAAAATGTTAGCTACAATTACTCTACCAATTGGTGTTTCAACATTAACTTGGCAGTAGTAATTAATGGTTCTATGTCGTGTCAGTAAGCGGATCACATAAATAACCTTATAATATCCGTTTGATATGGGGAAAAGCTTATATGAAAGTAAGGATATTTTTGATAAACATGTTTCTTTGCTGCGTATAAATGTGTAAGACCGAATCACATTTTTGTCGCTCTTCAACAAATATTAGCTCGAAATAAAACCCAATTTACTATTCATGACTTCGTTCCTATTATGTCAGGGTTGATAACTTGTCGGCCTTAAACTTGTTGCACTAATAAGCGGATATGAACTGCGTGGATGGTGATAAGCGTTACCAAATTCAAGTCCTTTTTGGGGCGTGACGTAAAAATTGTATGTTAAAAAATAAAAAAAGCCACAACGTATAAAATATGTTTTAAAAACCCCCGATGGTCTCACATCTTGTACCTTAATTGATGCATATTTCAACTCCTTACACTTTATTTACATTTCTTTCGTGAGTAGCGGATTTGCACTATCAGTTTCGCAAAGATCTTGTTGAACCCCATTTCCAAGTACGCACTGAGTTCGTCTTATTGTGGCTGGATGCTGATTCTTCCTCTCACTCCGCAGGCTTCCACCTCATTTGTACTAACCTCTGGAAACGAGTTACGTTCTAATCTTGGTTATTTGGCGACGTTTTGGTACCTCATTTTGAATACCATCATCGGGCTTCCGATAGCACACAAAACAATACTCACAACACCAGATTTAAGAAAATCTGGAGGCAAAAGTAATTCAAAGCTTTTAATACTTTGACCTTACTTACTATATCATTGTATCGTAAATGAATGTTTTCATCTAAAAGGTGTAAACATATTTTTGTAATTAAATTTGAAATTACCTATCCTTTTGTACCAAAGCGTCACTTATGTGTTCTGCGCACTACAGGTTATTATTATATCAATGGAGGTCAGTCCAAAAAGAATTTTTTATATGGGAAAAACTGCGTATCTAGAGCAGTAGAATTATAAATTTGATGATCGCATTTCTCCTGATTGAATATATTTTGGATCTTTTCTGAATTGCTTCTCCAAACATGCAATTCTTTATTCATCTAAGTTAGGTTAAATTGTGAAAAGAGTTCGATTTTTGTCTGGAAAGTTTTGCTTATAATTTTCGTATGAATATTTCTAAGATAGCCGGCAGGTGGTATATTTAAAGCAAATGTTAATACATTTTATCTCTATAATGACACAGAAATGAAAGTCGCAAAGCAAAGTTTAAGACTTCGTTTCATGTAGCTAGTCTGCGAGATCCTTTGGAACGTAAATAACGAATAAATCACAGAAACGCTTTTACAAAAGATTTGGGAGGGTATACTTGCAATGTCACAATCTGAATCAAAATTATAAAATTCAAGTCTACTGGTAATTCAATAAGTGAACTCTACCAAGTTAATATAAGCTTAATTAATAAGAAAAAATATAGTTTCGGTTACGTATTAGGTATTACGCACCTAATTTCAAATTATTTAAAATAGATCTCGAATGGAATGACAGAGTCCACATGAATCATCGTATAATCTAATATACAGGCGGTATCAGTATGAAGTACAACCGATACTCATTATATAATTGGTCACAAGATGTGGAACATTTTGCTGATACAATCTCAAATACGAACATGTGTTTAAGTTTTATTTGAGGTCAACATTTTATAAAAGCCTCAACAGTGCAACTTCAAAGCCAACACAATTTTTGTAATTAATAGCAACCAGTAAATGGTACCAACTTTATTTTTTTTAGATAGTCTTTATTTCATAAAATGGTAAATTAATTGCAAAAAACAATTTTTTATAAGAAATTTATTTGCGGTTTTATTAAAAAATCGTTCAAATTAACAATAAAAAATATTTGGCGCATTTGACTATGTACCTTTAAAAATTTTCGGTACTATTTAATATACAGTTCTAGCTAATGGAAAATTTATGAGCCAATTAATTACTTATGTGATTTTATCTAATTGGATTCAAATAAGATAGAGTGCAATTTTGGATGAAAAAAACCTGCCTATACCATAACTGGTTGGGTCACCGACTCTTGGTATTAAATGCAGGAGATGCTTAACATGAGGCCGAAATAAATTATATTTAAAATGCTGAATGCATAATACTAGTTCCGACATGAAAGTAATCATGACTGAAACGTCAGAAATCTTCAGTAGATGCTATGGAATATTGTGAAAAATTGGTTTTAACGTCGCGAATAATTTATGTGCACCATGAATGAAATCCAATCTAGGAGGAAGCATTTAAGGATAATCTTGTTTAATTAAATATTCTCAAAACATTTTTATTTGAGCAAACACAAATTAAGATTTTGCAGAACACTAACAACTATTTATTCGCATATTCAATTGCACCAATAAAATTTCGATGCATTTATGCCTTTTTAAACTTTGGAACGAATGAACAATCTAAAAGATGAAAAAATAAAACTAAACCAGGGTGACTCATGCATATAATTATTGCTTATGCTCTCTTTTTGTATTAATTTAAAGTTTCCCTTGTTTCATAAAGCTAAATAAATACCTTTTCCTTGTGATACATGAGAATGCATTTCAATAGGAAAAATTCAGGCGGCGCACAGGTGGTATTTCATTACTCTTATGTGTAGGCTGCTATAAACTTAATTTTATTGTGTAAAAATTAAGGTTACCATAAACTAGGATACGCGAATAACCAGAGTAATAACAGACCGCAATTAGGCTTTTATTTAAACGTACTGTTCATTACAGAATGACAATGTTTTTAAGACTAACTATTCCGAAAAATGTAAATTTTAATAATTGCTATGGAAATTCCATTGAATACACACTTCTACAAGTATTTTACGTTGTTAAATTTAATTTATACTGAACAAATGTTTGTAAATTCACATTGGCGTTAACGTTGACGTATCTGAACTTGGTTCATCACTTGCGTATGCGAACTAATTGAAAATCATTAATTCTCAATAAAATAACCAATTATTTGTTTAATTTCAACTTTTCCTTAATTATTTCACACGAACTTCCGCTCCTCAACATGTGTTTATATTTAAATACGTTAAATTACGTTTCCGACGCGTGATGCTATGATGGATGTGGTTTTGATGTAAATAGACAATGCTAACAGGTATGCCTATTAAGGGTTCTGTATACAATATCGCTCGAATTCAAAACACATTACTTCGCTTAAGAAATTGGGGCAGAAACCGGTCTTTTCAAATGAGATATTGTAAAGCAGAACAGTTCTTTTCAAATATTTCTGCTGTTTTGCCAATCAAATGACAACGTTCTTCTTACTAACTTATAGTAAATCTATGGGATGTTAGAGTGAATATTATTTTTTAACAGCATCTCTTTATGACAGGTGTATAATGTTGATAATCTCCAGTGTATTGAACTCCAAACTGCCTTTGTTGCAAATATTTTTATATTTGTATGAAGGTAGCGGGTTTAATATAAACACCATTATGTTAATTTTTTGTCGAAATGGTATAAGTAAGCAAAGTCAAATCATCCAGTAGACTGATTTCGTCCTTATTGAGAACGCGTCACGTACTGCCCAAAAGTTGTTGCGGACAGGACTCGAACAGGTCTGCTTCGAAATCTGTTGCTCTAACCACTGAGCCACCTGCCGCACAAAACACCGACTAGCTTAATTTTTGCAAATGAATTTCCCAAGATTGTAAAAACCTCTTTTTTAAAGATAACACGAGCTCTTCTAATATAATAAATTAACGCACAGATAAATAAGATTTTTTTCTTTTGCATACGAGGTTATTTACATATGCGTACAAAGTTTTCTAAATAACTTTTATCTGTTGCTTTCATGCACCGAAATATTTGGTTTAATAATCAGCAAAACCATCCGTAAGAATACTGTAGTAAATAGTATCAACGTTTAGGATATGAAAATCTACATCAGCGTGAAAAAAATTAAAAGGACGTTGAAAAAATTCAAAAGCCCATAAATGGAGAACTTCTGTGAAAAGCTAAAATGAACAATTGGAAAATCAAGAATTCAGACCTCTCTTTAAATCAAGTTTTCGAGCTTGAAGTAAACACCAATCCCATTGTATTTAACCATTCGTTTGTCAAAAGCTGAAAAATTGATATTTGCTAGACTGAACAGAAGCTGTGCAGCCTAAAAGGATACTACGAGATGAGAATGACTGATTTTCCGTATCTTTGTTTGGCATTTGGATTTTATCCTCATCAGTTAATCTTTCGACGTGTTCCGATAATAATTAAGGAAAGTCGAAACTAGTCCGAAAGTATGACTCAGGGCGGCTTTGCTTTGTTGCGCAGTTAATTACGAATAACTGGGCTGAACTTCGGCTCAACTCCGTTAACTTAATTTTAAAAATAGAATGTGTTTAAGATGCATGAATTTTACGCTTCTACCTATGCATGCGTAGGTGCTAGCAATACACCTTTAATTCAAGTTTTATCTAGTCAAGGAACTTGTGGAAAAATATTGTGCATAATGTACATGAACGCCAAAATCTCTCGCAATATGTCAATTAATGATTTTATTGATTTTCTTAACGTACACAATTAGCCTAACTTTACTGCAAACGCTAATTAAATAAAAGGGATGATGTACATTTGTTTTAATGTCGAACATTTTTGTGTCACTATGATATTTCAATATAGGTAAATACGTCATATTTTGGAAAAAGTTCTAAGATATTGTCAAATAATGCTTTTTTTAATGCAGTCACTTTGTATATGCAGTTTTGAAAATAATTTGTAATTACGTGCATATAATTGCATTTTTATTAACCTTCATTGTGAAACCGGCCACATTTACTAACAAAATAGTTGGTTTAAGACTCTGTGCTAGCTCGAACTCATAATTTATCCAAAAAAACGAATAAATATTTGATTATGTTGGATCTGTACAAAATTTAAAAATCAAAAATGCATATATGCTAGTTCTCCACAACCGATATTGTATGCCTAGTTAGAGGATACAGTAATTACCACGAAATTACGCCAAATTCTGCCCGAGTGTATTGATTTTGCGGAGAGTAATAAAGGGATGCGGCGTTACGAAGCAGCTTTTAAGTGTATGATTACAGTTTGTGTCGTGATATTTTGCGGCTGGTTTAATAAATTGGATTTAATTTATATGTCCAGTCCGCAAATATAACCTAAATAATTTTTATCAACATTCACGCAGTGAATGAATGGTTAATACCATAACTAAAATAGGTTGGGCTGTAGTTGAAAATTTATAATTTTAGAGAATGCACAGAAGTTTTGAATGTAAGTTAAACCGCATAATCGGTTATATTAAACATCGATCTCATTATTAAAAACGTATTGTATAAAATGGAAACGACAATTCATCCGTTAGACCAGTTTCGTTCCTTTTGGGAACTGTTCACGTATTGTCCAGAATTTGCTGCGGACAGGACTTGAACCCAGGCACATCTGTTTCAGAGATTGTGGCTTTAACTACTGTGTCAGTCTACCGCATAAAATGATTAAACGAGCATAAAATAGAATTATTTAATTTGTCATTAGATGCTTGGACCACAAAAGCTATTTAAGTAATAGCTTAACAGCCTGGAAACTTCATTTCTTAATCGACCTCAAGTTAATGCTTGCCTTTACTTAGAAACCAAATCTAATGTAAAGATACTGGAAAATATAATTATATATATATATATATATATATATATAGGTATATATATATACATATAAGCGTGTAAGTGCGTAGAATAATGTTTTTACAACGCTAAATTGGAAAAAGCTTCTAATTTTATTCGCTGAACTGTATCAAATTGCCCATTAGAGAAGGAAAGCACTCTTGACCTGCAGAATTTTGTTGAAAATGGATAGAATTCCATTTAATCATGGTTGCATTTAAGTTTGTTAATTTTCTTTTATCTAAAACGTCAAATGTTTTTTCTAATTATATGCGATATCCCAAAATTGTTCTTCAAGAAAGAATAAAAGAAAGACTGCGCTAGAATGTTTATAGAAAATGAAAATTACATTTATCAAGGTTTTGACTTAATTTACGTTACAGTAGAAATAGACCATTGACTATATTATTGTACAGATATTCCTTTAAATATCCTTAAAAGCTATTTCCATATTTCAAAGAAATCACAATTAACGTTTACTTAAATTTAAATTTCGACATATAGATTTGTCGGTCATCTAACTTTCAAATTTTATCGTCAATTCGTTTTCCTATTTTATTCATTATGTAAATACCATACTTCTTAACTGAGTACTTACATTTCGTTCTGTCAATATTACCATCTTGCTACAATTCCATACAAAATATCTACATCTCCATATCTATCTATACGTCTTACATATTATCAGACACAATATCAATATGTCTACTTGTTTATATCGCTGCCTGTCTGTATTTGAGCGAATTCCTTTTTCTTCCTATGAACATTTTTATTTATAACGATACATCTACCTGTCTTTCTTACTATATAGTTGCGTACCTTTGTACTATCCATCTACACAGCTAGCTTTCTGCCCTAGAAATATACTTTCATGTATTCCTTTCTATTTATCTATCATTATTTATATCTTAATACTTACCATTGTCCTTTTATATCGTTTTTTCTTTCTATCTGCCTATATATCTTTAATTTTACGTTTTTCCATCTATTTTTCTAACTTTTATATGCCTGTCTCTCTGTTTATATTTATGTCTACTTATATAAATTTCTATATCCGTCTATTTTTTATTCTAGCTGAAATCAACAACAAATTATTTATACATCAATCTAACTATATTTTAGGAATAATTTTTTATGATAACCTATCTTCCATTTTATATATGGCTATGTGATTAAATATATATCTTTAAGTATGTTCTTATTTACTACTATCAACTCAGCAATAATTTGATTTTTATTTTCCAGTGAATTCTATTATATAAAGAAGATTATATTCCTTGTAAAACAGCATTTTATGTTCATTTTTTCGAAATTTTTGATTCTGTTTGATTTTTTATAGAAACGTGGTAATTTTGCCAATGTTTATTGATAAATTTTATTCATATCTTTCATTTTTCCTTGGTCTCGTACTATGTTTTACCTTACATCGGACTTGATTATGAAATTTAACATAACCCGTTTATATTATTTATTTTTTTCCTTATCCGGTAATAGTTAGGATGGTTAAAGGTATATATTTGTCCATTTAATTATATTTTCTTCTATATATGTGCCCATCTCCACATAATACCCTTCAACTAATGGATTTTAATCCATCTATTTATCCGTCTGGAATATTAAATAAATGATATTTCATCCTATGTAGCTTCATGCTTACTTTCTGTTTGTCTATTAATTTTTTTGTCTTCAATATTATATTTTCCCTTTAAAAATTTTTTTTTCTGGATTTCGTCCATTGTGTATATATTTAGAATAGGGTTAATAATGGGACATTTATTTCTGCTTCTACTCTATCTATCACACACACATGCATACACGAACAAGCAAAATTATTGCGCTCTGAATTTGTATCACAATTTTAATATATTCCACTGAATACTTCTATGTATAACGCACTTTATTTTACTCTTGTCATTGATTTTAGCATATAATAATTAAAACCAATAAAAACTGTCCATACGTTTGGGAAAATATATTTATTTATGACCTTGATAAGGAATAAATTGCATTTCACCTTAATTTACGAATATATTATTATTCGTTCTCATTGGTTATGCATAAACATACCGAATTTGATTATTTTAAATAATATTAATTTTGCATTATTTGAGAAATAATTTTGAGAAGATAGTATAAGCAATGTAAACTTGTAAACGGATGTTAAAACTGTGAATGTAGGCCTTTGCCATATGCAATTTAAAAAATAGTATATTTTGTTTTATATTTGCAAGAAAAAGAATTATTTCGCAGTTTAAAACGACAAAATATTCTTTATAAATATATAACATACAACGTCTAATAGTATAAATTATTTATTAAAGCCCCGTATAGTTATACTCTTCTTGTCGAAAATAGACTGACACAAAATTTATATTGATTAATTAATTAAGCTCATATTATTTACGTTTCGTTAACCTCAAAACATATTTGTTAACTTTTTTTTGGTAACTAGTACTGACACGTGCGTCATTTCTGTGGTTCATATAAAAAATATTTAAACACTGTGGGACAGTCTTGCACCTTAGGAATCACACAAACATTATTATTAAAACGGGTTTTGTATCTTAAATTAATTCATCCAATTGTTGTCACGTAATCGATTATTTATTCCGTTTGTAAAAGAATTATTTTTTATTCTAAGTTCGCAGAATTTGAATTGGCACTAACCTCATTTCTTATTAAATCAAAGGGACACGCATTTTAATTTGCGTCAGCCAGCAAAATCGCGTAAGGACATACTTTAGTCAATATCAAATAACAACATAAAATTCAAACTAGGAAAACATACCTAAATTTCCGTTTACTTTTATTTGAAATGCTAAAATGCGGCTTTGTTCCATGAAAATCATCAGAATACGACGGCAAACTGACTAGCGAGGATAAAACCGCATTGCATATATATGGAAAGCAAAATTCATAAGGTGCCAATTATTTTCAATGGAGCCAATATCGCAGGTTTGCCATAAACAAAAATCCAATATTTTATTGAGGTGTTACAGCACGTAACGTAATAGTTGTCGTGTCCACGCAAAGATCAGTTTTAGCATAAATGCACGATATAAATTAAGTCATAGAAATCAATCTTCAATGCTCTGAAAATACAAATCGAGGAATAAAATGCACCTTCTATTCATTATAATTTCACTTTAAAGGCTTTTCACCAAAATGTCGTTGCATAATAGCTCTGCTTTCGGAAAAATATTTCTTTATTCAGATTTCCCCTTTTATATTTGAAAATTTCTACTGTTTAAAACGTTATGATAACTAATAATATGATAGCAGAATTCAAATAAACATAAACTGATTGATTTCATCATAAACCAAAGCAAACGCACCAAACATTATGCATACTAGTGATGTTTAAATTTCATTGATTTTCATCTTACTAATTTGTCTTACTGCCTTACTTAACGTAAAATATAACTGTTGGTGGCACTGAAGGTATTCAGGAAAACATTCAACGATTAATGCCTTGATTTATAAGATTACCATAGCGGAAGCGGACGTGCAGAAGCCCTTCTAGATGCTTGATGTGTGAGTCATGTCCGTTGGTTGGTAATCTTTTTAGTAGCTGCATGTAAAATAATGTATTCGAAGAAGCAGGATTTAACAATTTTGTGTTGAAGCCTTGGTGAGTCTTGATGGAGAACAACAGCAAAACCGAGAGGCTGGCAACTGTAGATATCCGATTAATCACTTAAACGATAAAGATTACGTGGATGCGTGCCTGACGGCATGCTGTGTTTGTGAATCTGCGTGTAAAGACCGTTAATGAATTCTTTAAATCAAGTTTTCGAGCTTACAGTAATCACCAATCCCATTGTATTTATCCGGTCGTCGAATAACATAACAGAACTACCGGTAATGAAGGCAGAGAGTTGAAAACCAACGAGGCAGAAGACGACAGCATAAACACGTTATTTCCAAGTCTGAGTGTTTTGCACAGGAGATGCACTGCGCTTAAATAGTTGCAGGTTGTACGTGATTGGTTAATTGTCGGGTAAATTGTGTGCTATCTCATTGGTGCAGTTTCAGTCAATAACATTGCGTGTTTCAGTTGAATCAAGTTACAAAATATCGGTGATATAATTTGACCCATTACATCACTTTCCTCTGTGAAAGTCGAAAGCGAAACAAAATTTCTCCAGGCGAGGCATAATTTTAACCCAGTAGAGCATCTGCTTAATGATCTGCCTTTTGCTTAACAAATATATATATATATATATATATATATATATATATATATATATATATATATATATATATATATATATATAGATGTATAAGTGATGCTGTGCTAGTGCAACCTTGTTAGCCGCTGTGGTGGTTCATAACTCGTGCAAAAATTATCAAAGTACCGAAAATATATCAGAACTGCTGCGTGAAATTAATAAGTATAGCCAATATGCGATACTTGATTTAAGCTGATGTTTTCCCAGGTAACCTCGCTCACTGTTAATAAGAGAAGTTCGTGAAGATCAAAGTAGCCAGTTTATGCTCGATACTGTACTCCATTATATTCGTGAATGATTATGTCCAGTGTGTAACTGATTAGTTCTCTGCAACAAACGGTATTTAATTGTTATATATTGCATAGATTGATGCCATGCTTACCGCGAAATGTGATAACTGATATGGATCAGGACCAGAGTGTATGCATTTTCTAGAGTAACTGCTGTTCAGAAATATTTTTAATTATTAATTTCGGTGAGCTATAGCATACATCGATATCCATCATGTTGGTACCATGTACCGACTCGGTAACCATTGTGTTAGTACCATCTACCTTTACGGTACTATAATGTTGGTATCGGTTATTGACACAAACTCCTTCAATTTCTTGCTCTATGGTGGCGCCGATTGAATTTTTTAGGCACAAGTTGTGAATAGAGAAGGTCATTCTAAAACTTTATAATTATTCATATTTTCATTCGCTAAAAAGTTGAAGGCATGATTAATCAATTCCTTGTCATCGGAAAACCAAGTAATACCAAAATTCCTGCTCCGAATCCCCAGTTGTCTGCGTTACGAATATGGATTTTTTGATAGACCGGGAAAGACTTTGCGATATTATTTTCGAACTCCCAATATTTTCTGTAAGTCCTCAAAAGTCTTTGACGACGGAATGTAATTGATCAAACTGGCCTTATAATACAAAGGCGGATTACCTTTGAGGTATATTTTACAATGCACAAATAAATCAACGTATGTAGTTACAATTTTTATTTTGTTATAAATAATTATAATTTCATGATTAGCTACGTGTGATACGGTATTTCTAAATGTCTATATCAGAATTAAATACCATTTTGTCATCAAGGTATAACATACAATAGGCAGTGTCGTCGAGCAGAATTTGTATTCAAAACTCTGAAATGTATGATGTTTTACCTTTATTTTCTGATGCTACCGGAATTTTGTTGTAGAATCATCTTAGGTATATCACTGAGAAATATTTTCTACCACTGTTTTTGTAGCAATTGGCTTACAGTGAGAATGTAGTATGAATCTGTTTTGGTCACAACAATTTACTTCCGATAATCCACACAGGCCCCGTATGATCAATTAGCTTTATAAATCAAATTTAATCGAGATGCCAAAGAACTTTTTTGATGGTCTGATCATACCTTCTTCAAGTAGAATAGCTTCGAGTTTGGTTGAAGTTAACGACCATTTTCAAATGCTGCAGAAATTTCTGGTGTTGATATGGTGCATCGTGTTGGTGATACGTATATCTTATTTTCTGTAGTCGGACAAGGATTTATATTCTCTAAGAGCTGCTAATATTTTTGTCGAACGACGCGCGGTAGCAGTTTATATGAAATTTAACTCAAAATGCTCGTGTGCTAGTGTCGGGAAATGATCTGATCTTCTGATTAGCTACATCAACAATAAGCCGATTTTTAAACAGAAAATCAAGGCCTAGAATGATGTGCGTGACATTAACAACGATGCAGTTGTAAAGAATTCAAGTGTTATATCTATATTAAGAGAGCAAATCAGAGTATATTAGATGGAATTAGGGCAAGCGGAACCCCTAACGGCATCTGTTTATCAGATTCATCCTTGAAATCTGAAACGGCTGCACCTGTGCATACAATAAATTCCTCTCTGGTTTGAAAAATTCGGAATGTGCAAACGTCCATTTGTTTGTTGGCCGGATCGTACATACTAAGTGGTTGGTCTCTTCATTCAAAACTTACGACTATATTTTATAACCTCATGGTTAATCCTTGAAGGACGCCAAAAATCAACATAAATAGATCGACGTTTGAAAAATGATTATCTCATTTGTGTATGAAGTTTTGCACTGTTTCTTATTAATGGCCTATGGTCGAACCTGATAGAGAACTCACTGCCGTTCGCTAAAATCTCGGAACGGTGCAGCCAATTTCAACATGTAAAATAATACTTTTGGTGTTTATAGCGATAATTTATAGGTGAATGTTGAACAAAAAGTTTTGGAGATCTCGATTGCTGTCCATATTGATATGTCTGATTTAGACGGAATTTTTGTATGTATGCATGAATATAACTATGAACATTTAAATGAATTTATGTATAAATTTATGGACGAATTTGTGTAAAAACGTATACCTACTCGTAAGCACTTCTGCATACATCTATGATTACATGTATATATTGTTGTGTTCAAACTTTATTATGTCCATTAAATTTGAGTAAAATACAGCATATTTTTAGGAACAGGAAAGATACTATGAAACATTTGGTATTCTCATTTCCAAAAGGGTTAATGGATTTAGGTTTTGTTGTCTTTACATATGTATTCGTATTCATGTATGTATTTCAGTTAATAGAAACAACAATAATATATGTACTTTAGGTCTAAAGAGATAACATAAAGGCTACATATAAAGGAAAGGCTAACCAAGAGAGATTAGTTTGTATATAACTGACAATTGTCTACAGCGTGCTACAGGATGGCTATATGATAAGATTAACAGACTCCGAAGCAGATGTGCCCAGGTTGGAGCCTTGACCGTTGTAAATTCTGGACAGTATGTGAAGAATTCCTAATAATGAAGAAATCGGTTTACAAGACGAATCGCACTTTCTATACTATACTATACTTAGTTTATACTTGGGAATGTGTTTTTATAATAGAGCTTATATTAATATCAAGACCACAACCTTGAGTTAAATAAATAATGATGTATTTCTTGAGTAAATTTAACTTTTGATTGAAATACATAATATCCATATGAGGAAGGTGGATCGTATAGTCACGGTATTGCCAAACATTGAATTAACAATAAAAGTGAAATCACTAGTAATGTAACATGTTTTCAGACAATTTTTTTAAGACAGAACCTTAATTGGCGTAGGGAACTTTAAAAATAAGAAGCAAAATAGGCCCTTAGATATATGAGGATTGGATGAAATTCAATTAAAAAAATATAATCTCATTTAGGTAGTGAGACCATGCATCTAATCAAGGTAGGAAGAGAGCCAAAAATTATACGTAAGTATTGGCATGTTTCTAAATGATCTTTAACCCCTCGATCCGTGGAAACTGGAGAAACAATTGACTGGGATGATTCTAAATGCATAGTTAAAACAGATTTACGAAAATGATTAGGAAGTTCATTGAGACTAAATCAATAGTTAATATATTAGTGCAAAAGCGTTGAAAATAGTTTTAGCTTCCATTTGAAACACACTAAACTAATAGTTGGAGGCGACGATTGCAAGAATTAGAATGGGAAATTAATTCAGGATAAATATTAAGAGTATCAGGTTGAGATTAGTCCATAAACGGGCTTATCAATTATTATTTATTAATTAAGTTAAAGTGAATACTACATTTCATTTTTTTTATTTCCAATATTAATATACGAAGCTTATTTCAGTGAACGCATATTAAAAGGATTTCATCTGCATTATCTACTTTCATAACAATGCCCTTTAATTAGTAAGATAATTTTCTTAATTAAACGAACATTGGTTGCGCGGACGGTGGTAACAATTACAGTTAATCAAGGCTGCGGTCTTGATATAAACACCTGACCCATTATGTACATGCATTAGTCAGTATAAACTAAGTTTTGTACAGTTTAGATAAGAAAATTCATCCTGTAGACCGGTTTCGTCCCTATTGGGAACTCCTCAAGTACTGTCCAGAGTTTACCAGCGAAAGGTTACGAACCTGGGCAAGTTTGCTTTGGAATCTAGTGTGGCAGAGTGACTCAGTGGTTAGAGCACCAGATTCCGAAGCAGACGTGCCCAGGTTCGAGCACTGTCAGTGGCAAATTCTAGTCAGTGTGCGAGGAGATCCCAAAAAGAACGAAACTGGTCTACTAAATGAATTTTTAAATCTACACTGTACAATACATAGTTTATACTGACAAATTTATGTACATAATGAGTCAGGTGTTTATATCAAGACTGCAACCTTAATTAAAAGTAATTTTTTATAATTGTTATACCAAACGTCATTTTCCACTGAGGTCAACCATAATTACACAATTTCACATAGAAAGAACAAAATAATAATTCTGGCGTGTACGAAAGCAGAAATGAACAATAATTCTCTGTAGTATCCCACAAATAGATGCATACGTCTGTTTAATTATATCTAAACAAATAATTTCCTGTTATAGACACATACGTCTAGTGTAAAGTCGGATGTCATAATATATATATATATATAAATATATATATATATATATATATATAAATATATATATAAATATAAATAGAATGGCTTAAATGAAAACATATTCGCATTATTTGTTTGTTTCTTTATATTGATAATCTGTGGACCGATAAATGTACATGGAAAATTGTTTCATAAGATTTATTTTGAAAACAGGAACTGGGAACAGTCCAGTTTTATTCACATAAAGCATCATGTTACTAGACACTACACGGCATAGCATCAATATATTTCTTATAAACGTTTTATAAGCATGAAATTTCATTTAAGCGCCTTTAAAGAGAATAATAAATATACGCAAATAATAGAGCAAATCATAAGACGATTAAACAATCACTTATTTTTGGCGAGTGGGTGAAACATTTAAATTACGTTTGTAGCCTGAAGTAAGCACGAATCAAATTGCATTTAACTAGTTGTCTAACAGCAGCAAAAGTAAAGTCTTTAGCACGTTATTTTTACTATGTTGTTCGATTACTGGTTATATGCAATGGGATTGGTGTTTACTTCAAGGTCGTAAACTTGATTTAAAGAATCCAAAGTCAAGTGTCTGAATTTTTCAATAAAAACTTAATTTTTAAAACAATTTTTGCTTCTTAAATTTTTCAGATTTAAGTTTCCGTTTTATTTGAATGCTTATGGAATGTCTTAAAAATTGGCTTTGCTTTTTATAATTTTAACGTTGACAGGTGATTTAGGTAAACGTAAAGTTTAACTAATTATAGAGAAGACGAAAACAAGATGGATAACAATATTTTTCTGCACGCCAATCATTGGATATATGTTGAGGAATGTACTGATATTGGTAGAAGCAGAGAAATTAGAACAGTTAGTACTATAGACGATACAAAAAAGGCAGATTTGGGAATTTATAGAATTTTAATAGATAGTTTTAGTCGACTTGCAACTAACTTTGCTGTAAATCTGTCGCCAAGGGATCTTAAGTTGAAGCAAAGTGAACTGCTTAACCGTGGTTTGAACAAGACAATCAAAATGAAAGATAGCGAATAGACGAGGTCGTTGCAGAATCTGTTAAAAGAGCCCAACTGCTTTCAGATATGGGTAGGGTTAAATTTCAAGTAAAGGTTCCAAAAATTGTTTTCACTTCTTAAATTGATAAATATAAGCTGACTTTGGAAGATCAGCATCTCAGGTATGAGTTAATATTGAGCCTTGTCAATGTTTACAAGCGGATGATTGGTAAGAGACAATTTTTTGGGTCAGTCTGATTATAATAATGAGATTTACGCACAGTTTGATAGAATAAATTATATAAACTAAAATAATGAAAGTCTTCACATATAAGTTGCATGAAAAATTAAAAAAATGATTAATAATGTGATTTTTAATGACGATTGCAACACAGCGCATTGGAAAATGCTATTGTACAGGTATATATTTTAATCCAGATTTTTTATGTCTTGTGAGAAGTGAATAAATCTGGCAAAAATGAGGTCTCAATGTTAATTTTCATCATAACACAACATTCCTTTGGCAATGAGTCCTATTTATTGGATCACGTATTGGTGAATTATTATCAATGGGCTGAAACAAGTTGATAAATGCGTACTACATGTAAGCGATCGGATGGCGAGCAAAAGTTTGGTGTTCGTTTAAAAAAATGTACAGATATCTAAAACACTGGATTATTTCAGATGTATTCTGATTAATCATTAATGGCATTAAATGGAATTAAAATGTCGATTTGCCACAATATAGGAGTGATAATTATGTGTATGTCGTTCAATTGTTTTACATCTAGGAAACATATTTATAAACAAAGGAAAGGTGTCCCAATAGGGATAACATTGTCGGTGCATTATTTGACAAATGTCTTTTTGACAAGAAAACCCTTTAACCAGAATTTTATGTACGATTCACGGATGATTTATTGGTTATTTTGGATCTTCGTGATTAATAAATGTTAAATCTCGTAACATTTCATAAACAGATGAGCGAAATCTAATTTACAATTACTGTTTTTCGATGTAAAATTAATTAGAATTGATCAAAAATAGAAAAATATTATTTATAGGAAAGATTCTTACTTTTGGATCCCACTTTATTTCATGTTATATCATCTGTATCGCAGTAAAAGCGACCACTTAAATCCATTGAAATCAGGAAGTCTTAGTTTAATAGATTGAATCAAGGAGGCTATGCCAAATATTCTTTGCTTTTGGTTACCATCGTAAGTTAATAGAAGAAGCAGTCATGGATATCGTGAGTAAATTCAGACTAAGCAGTAAGTTAAAATCAATAACTTTGAAATACAGTGTAGGAAACGGTATAAGCCTGTTCAACCAACTCACTAATCACAAGGGATACATAAACGCATAAATGCAATCATTGTGCATGATATTGCATGTTAAGAGTGGAATCTCGCATACTATTGTGAAACCGTGGGCACAAACATGTTACAAAGAGAAGAACACATAAATGAAAATACTTATATACATGTTAGTAGTTTTTATATTGTCAGTTAACCAGTGGAGAATGGACTAACGTATGGCTATGTGTAGTCGAATTATTACCCTTATATTGATTAGAAAATCTATTCTAATTAAGTCGATAGTTGATATTAAGAGTAGGACAGCGGTAGAAAATGCACTAAGCTCTTTTTGGAAAATAACGTAATAAAGTTACAAGTAGAGACGATTACACGAATAAGAATCGAATAACAGCTCCAGAAAATAATTAAGAATACTGGATAAGTAATAGCTTATTAGTGGGTACATGAACTTGTAATAACCTTTAAAAATAGGACGGTACAGTAAGCACGAAACGAATGTGCATGAGATTATACTTTCCGTTCATGCTGCCTTTGGTTTATCCTTCTGGTCACAACTGAACTAATTTGTTACTAGGTTCGCAAAACCTAATACATACTTGCATATATATTAACCTTTAAAAATGTCTTATTTTCTTTCTTGTTACCTTTTCGTATAAATTAATTTCAGATCCTTAAGTAGGTGAATATTCATTAATGGGCTTTAATCATAATGATTCACTTTCTTTGCAATGCTCTTTAGTTTGCTAATTAACTTTCCTAATACTCTTGTTCCAGCTTCATTTATTTTATATCATAACTTAATTTAACTTTTACTATTGCAAAGTTTCAGTTCGCTAAACCTTGAATTATTTCGCTACTTTTGTATTTGTATTTAATTGCCCATTAATAACCGAAAAATTAACCCTTGATTACATAATTTAACATGAAAAAAACAAAACAATTAATTTTAGGTGTGTAAATTGTTAATAAATATTCATTCAATTTAGATTCACTTTGCTGAATGTGCACGTGTATGAAATGGTATTTAACTGAATACTTACGAGATATATTAAAACACACACACACACGTGACGTGCGTCTACATAGTAAAACGTCAGTAGTTATTATGAGCTTAGCCTGTTATAAGTAAAATGAAAAGATTAAAATGAAATCAACATGTATTGTATTTATTATAATCAAGGTTGCGGTCTTGATATAAACACCTGACCCATTAATTACTTACATATGTCAGTATAAAATAAAAATTTTATGGTGTAAAAAAGGCAGTTCATCCAAGAGACCGGTTTCGTCCTTATTGGGATCACATCATGTAATGTCGAGAACTTGCCGCGGACAGGACTCGAACCTGGGCACGTCTGCTTCGGAACCTGGTGCTCTAACCACTGAGCCATCCTGGCGCACACTACACTGCACACAATTTTAAGTTATATACTAACTAATGTAACCTGGTTAGTCTATTTTTCCTTTAGGTGGAGCTCATATGGCATCCATTTAGACCCAAAGTTCCAACTAACCATCCACAATCTGTCATTACTGAACAGACACCACACTACATGGGTAAGTGGTATTGAAATGAACATTTATATAATTAAACGAACATTGGTTGCGCGGGTGGTGATAACAATTATTATAATCAAGGTTGCGGTCTTGATATAAACACCTGACCCATTAATTACGTACATATGTCAGTATAAACTAAGAATTGTATAGTGTAGAAAAGGCAATTCATCCAGTAGACCGGTTTCGTCCTTATTGGGAACTCATCATGTACTGGCCAGAATTTGCCAGAATTTGTTTGCAAAATGAGCTGTGGGCTGATGTAGATATCCGGAAGACGGCATAAAGATTTATCCGATGGAAACAGAAACTCAGTATAATCGTGTATAAGTCACAAAATACGCAATACGCAGTATCTAACCAATGTATTAATTTAAGAGATTTGGGCAATCAAACGGATTCCGAACTGTGCCAATTTTTAGATTACATTGAAATTTACTGCCTACCAGTAAAATTTTGGTTATCCATAATGTATCAATCTATTATAAGCCAAAACAGGAAAACGTGGTATTTCTCTTCGAAAAAATTTTAAAAAATGTATAAAGGGTAGTTTAACTATTCAAAAGATAAAACAGAAGGAATGCATTTAGCACAGAAGAAATTTAAATCTGACGAATGATTTTAAAAATCTACAAAGTTGCTGCATGCGGAAAACACAAATAAAACATTAACGCAATAAATAGTTTAAAGATAAAGAATCAATCTGCACTTCGATATTGCAAAGATGGAAACAACTTTAACAAATAGGATTGACTACTATACTCTCAGACTACTTTATGAGAATTCGTTAGAAAAGAAAAATGGCAAGTTTGTAATTAGTGAAAAAATTAAAGAACTCCACAATATTTTGTTGAAGATATGGGTAAGAAAGAAATTTAATCACAAAAGATTATGCCATAATAAAAAATGATATTTATATACACATATATATAATGTCGAAAAATATTAGTACATCAGGTAACGAAGAAAATTGATCCAGTAGACCGGTTTTGTCCTTATGGGGAACTCTTAAAGTAATGTCCAGAGTTTGCCGCGGAAGTGATACATACCTGAGAAAATTTTTTCGCGTCTTTGATTCTATTCATTGTGCCACTTATGTCGCATTCTACAAGCAATTTGAAGTAAAATGCAAAGTTTTACTATCTGGTTAGCCTTTCCTTCGAGAGGAAAGTATTCGGAATCTCTTAACATCTTAATTTCTCATTAACCAGTCTTGACCTGCCATTTTGCAACAGACGACATGATAGTTTATGGTATTATATTGATTTGAAGTCCACTCAAAGATTTCAATTTTATGTAAATTGTCAGTATATATTTAATATTGCATAAAGTTGCAAATATGTCCAGGTGCATATCCCTCCGTGGGAAATTCAGAACAGTTTTCAATGAGTTCTCAATAAGGACGACACCTGTCTACTGGATGGCACCAACATCGGAATACCCCATTAATCGTCCGATGCGCTCGCTTAGCGGATGATAAGTGGCTGCGCGGTAATATTTATCGCAAAGTCCTTGCCTTACTTATTAAATGATCTCGACTCGAACTGTGCACCCTCGTCGGTAAAATTATTTGTGGTGCAATAAATGGACTGTCATCGCTATTGCAAGTATGTATTAGGTTTTGCGAACCTAGTAACAAATTAGTTCAGTTGAGACTAGAAGTGAAATTAGCAAGGCAGCTGAACGGAAAGTATATCCATTGCACATTCGTTTCGTGCTTACTGGCGACTCATCGGTGGTAGCCGGTGTTACGCCCTTTAACCACTATATATTTGGTAGAAGAATGTGGAATAATAGGACGGTAAAATCTCCTAGACGAATGTGTAAACCTGTAATAGTGAAGCTAACATAATCTAAAGTCAACGACAATACAACTTCAATGCTAACTCACACTATATAATATATATACCGAGTGTATGGTTTAACTGGAGTAACAGGTGTTCGGAAATTGTTGTAATTCTCAATTTGGGTGAACTTTAGCATAAATTTATATCCATTAGGTTGGTATCATGTACCGACTCGGAAACCATAGTGTTAGTATCCGGTACTCATCGATTTCAAAAAAGGTATCAGTTACTAACACAATAGCCATAGTGTTAGTATCCTTTACAGACTCGGTATATATATTATATAGTGTGAGTTAGCATTGAAGTCGCATTGTCGTTGACTTTAGATTATGTTAGCTTCACTATTACAGGTTTACACATTCGTCTAAGAGATTGTACCATCCTATTATTCCACATTCTTCTACCAAATATATAGTGGTTAGCAGGGCGTAATACCGGCTCCTACTGATGAGTCGCCAGTAAGCACGAAACGAATGTGCATGAGATTATACTTTCCGTTCATGCTGCCTTTGGTTTATCCTTCTGGTCACAACTGAACTAATTTGTTACTAGGTTCGCAAAACCTAATACATACTTGCATATATATTAGTTCTTCGCAACAAACAGTATTTAACTGTCATCGCTATTCTATAAACATTATATTCTTCTCTGTTGCGATTGTCCTTAGTGGTACAAACTCGACAATCAGGTAAACTTATCGAGAATGTAAATACATAGGCTTACCCGCCTCGAGCCATCGGCCGTGGGCGTACCCTGTGAATATGCAGAATGTTGTTCCACGCAGTGTCAATGAAAGCAATCGGGGTGTCCTTTTCTGTTTTTTTTGTATTTTACAACGCTGATGAGCGGTGCAATGTTGAGAATAGCTACAAATTTCTTTGGACATATAAAGCCAATTCGATCGTGACTACAATGTCTCTATTAAGCACCCGGCGCCAAATTTTTCCAAAATTTCATGCCAAAAGGCCGTCAAATCTGTGCATATGTATTCCAGTACAAATCATTGCATTTTTTGTCCTTATTTTCGCACCAGTATGCTGTTTTTTAGACTCAACGCTTTATATATTGCGGACACCACTGTGCCATTATTAGCTGATTGGCTTTTTCTTAGCGTGTGGCATCATTTCGCTGTTCTTCAGAGATTCTGACCAGTGGCGAAACTCGCACTGTGGAAATTCTAATAAGTGCATTTTCCTCCGCATTTTTGCTACCGGCTCTATGATGAAATCCTTGAGCTCTTCAATGACTCGGTGTACTCTTTACTTCGTAATACCCATTGCTCGCCAATGCACTATTTTTTTAAGATCGGTAAAGACATCTAAATTTACACCAATGACAAAATACCCAAACTTATGTAATTCCGATTATATGGAAAGTAATTACTTTTCTGTGACGGTGAAGTTTTTCTTAGCTTAGGTGTGCGTGTGACTTATATGTTGCGACGGACGTCCGTCCGCTTTTGATACTGCTCCTTAGGCGACATCTAACACGTCTGTAACAATTGACATACAACCTATCGGAAAAGTCAAATTAATTACATATATTATTTTTTGTTTACATAGTGGGCACCGGAGAGTCCTTGATAGGCTGTTCATTTGAATCTAATGGCATATATCCATCGGGTTAGACTGAGTGATCAATGAACCGCATTTGCCGACCTATCTAAACATTTTCTGGATTATAATATAATTGCGCTCTACAGATTTTGACAACATCTTATACAGCCGAATACATAACTTGTGTTCATTAGTGGCCCATATAATAACATCAATGAGTAGGGTAAGTCGGACATAAAAGAGTTAATTATTATTTGAAACACTTTCGTTGCGTTCTACGGACCAAATTAAATGACCTCGGGGCACCCGCAACACTAACTTTCACCAGTCTTTGAGCCAAATGCCAATGTTCCAAAATCCCCATTATAGTTCAAACACGTCAAACCATTTTCCTCCTGCTAGTTGTGGGAACAGACAACGCAGAGTTGGCATGGGATACGAGTCAGATTTAATCACGAGCTTAATTGCCGTTCGGTGCGAAACATCCTTTTCGTAACATAAACCATAAGAGCTCGAAAAAAAGATGAGGATAGTTAAAAAAATGACGGCCTCTATCAACTCTTTTGTTGACTGTGTCACTGCTGACTGTTTCTTTGAAGGAGCACCATATAGTTTTGGTGGTTCGTGATCTCCATTTAATTCTAACCATAGTTTAAAGAGCACCGGCTGTTATCCTGGGCATTCGATCAAATCAGTGAGTTGTAATATAACGTTTTGTTGCCTTTGAAACTCTTTACACTACCCAGGCAAACAACTGCTCGCCTCCTGCACCTTAGGGCTATATATCGTCTTTATAGTATTCATGCTTTTCGGCCTTGAAAGGCATATATTTTTATTAAGACAATCGATCGTCTTAACCTATTTATAATTAAATCAAGTCCCAAAAGGGGCGTTTGTGTATTCGCTACAACAAAAGACAGTAGATATCTTCATTTATAAATAATTTTGTTACATTTGTCTCCGTCGGATGTTGTAACGGGACTCGTGATTGATGTCGCAGTGGCCAATGTGGTGATCATCATGGTCGTATTTTGTGGAGCCGGAGTTATTTCTGCCAGGCCCCTCTGCGCACTAGTTATTGCGTACTTTTCCATCTTTTTTCAGAATGGCATTTATTCTCAATTCAATATTCGCTGAATCATCTCTCAGTTTGTTGTCTGGTTTGAACTTTTGACTGATCATTCATGATCTTGTTCATGGACAGTCTATAAGCATCGGCTTTAAATATAACAACTCTAGCTCTGTTGTCGGATGTGGCAATTATTTTTATTTTTTTCTGATTGCAGCTTCATTAGTTCGTCTATTTGTTTCTCTGTGATTATTTGGCTGCCTTAGCAATTCATTCTATATAATTATAATTCGTTAACAATCAAAGATTTTAATCCTTGCTTGTCAGTCATTGCTTTTGTTATGTCGATTTATAAGATTTTAATTTTAATTTTGATGCAAATAATATCTCGTTTGTCCAGATTACTCTAAGAAGATTCAAAATTTTCCTTTGAGAACGAGAACTTCCCTGTAATATTTTGAAAAGATCGCTTTAGAAAAATTGTGAATAAATGGATCTGGATTAGTATTAAATTTCTATTGAATGGCGAATTCGTCAAGATCTCTTTTGTTTGTTTTTATTTCTTCTTCTGAGGCTAATCCCATGAACAGTTGTTACCAATTTGCATAAGCATTAAATTCTTTCTTTCAAACTTTCAAGATATCGCCCTATTGCTTGTATTATTCTATCAGCAACTTGCAGTTTTGATTTGTTGTCGTCGCTTTCATTAAACAATAGTCGGCTTATGGCATTATTCGTCGGTTTCCGATAATATATTCTTCACTACTTAAGGAATTGGTTTGGCACAAAATCTGATTGCACATACGATTTGAAGAACGTTTACTTTCCAGACGTTTGGCACTGAAACATTTGCCTGCAATACAAGTGTTTATTTCCTTATCGGTGAAAAGCCCAACCCGCTCTTTAATAATCTTTATAATGCCTATTGTCTTCGAATATTACAAATTATTTTTTATTAGGAAGAGAAAACACATTTAATACCATAGAGGATAATAGGTGTTTTATTTCGAGAAAGTATATATATATATATATATCTCAGAAGGAAGAAGAATGAAACAATTTTGTCAGTTCTTATATAAATTATTCTGTTTATCATTTTGAATTGACATTTCACATGATTCTTTGAATCAAGTTTGCGAGCTTCATGTAAGGACAAAGCTCATTGTATTTACCAGCCGCAAAGCATAACTAATCTACCGTCATTCATACATACTGACACGTTTTTGAGATCTGATGGTGATCATGAAAGGTGGAAGCACGTCATTACCTGTGACAGACGGTAATTTAGATATGGTTAAATTCAATGAGATTGGAGTTTATGCCATGCTCCAAACTTGATCTAGATAATTTCTGTCACCTCCCGCGCAGTATATAATTTTTAAATTTTGCATGATCTTTTGAGTATAATAGGATATACTCAATGTCCTAACTATATAATGTAGTAGGCAGTAAATGATTTAACAACTGCTGCAATATTATTCAATATATCTGGTCGTATTGAATGTTGTTTAACACAACTAGGGTGTAATTATTAACTTTGTTTAGGCCATATTGTTTTTTGAGGATTTTTTTAGTGTGGTAAAATATACTTTATTAAATTTAAAATTTTCTAAAATCCTAAAATTCTATAGCTTTTGCATGCTTTTTTATATATTGTATATAGGAATGTAGTTTTGTTTGTTTTAAATGCGTAGGAAGCGATTAGGACAAATTGCTTCATCCAGGTCTTCAAATGATACACATTGCGACCTAATGACATTATTTGCAAATAACGGAATACGTAAAATTTTCAACTCTGACAACTCGGTCAAAATTTTTGCGTGCACTTTAATGTAATGGGTAAATTTTTGCTCTATTTTCAAGTGTGCGTGTTTTCTGTTGGTTTTGTATCCGGCAAAAGTTTCATTTTCTTGATGACAATATTGATAATTTAGATAATGATGATGACAGAAACAACACTGTAGATTGAAAACAAAATCAAATATAATAAATTAATTTAAAATTATTTCTTACGCAGATGGAGATAAAAGTTATTTAAGTCAACTTTGTCAATTTTTGATAGACACTAATCTCATTTTAGTTAACCTGTCGGACAAAATAGTCAATGCCGATTTTTATCCAGTGTTCAGCATTTAGTAAAATGAAATAAGATAAGTTTTGAAGTCAAATTCAAAAAGTTGATTTTGTTAATGAATTCCTTTATTTTTAATGTGGGTTTAGCTGGAAGCGAAAATGAGGGCGCAGAGTTATTAGTTAAAAGAATAGATAGAGAAATTATAATTGATGCTTACTGACCACATTGTCGTTCACCATAGAACAGTGCTCAAATAAAATAAATGGGAAAGGTATTTGTATAGGTAGTAAACCCTCAGTTTTTCCCATGCACTTTACTTGATTAGATATTAGTCAAATGGAAACGTGTTATTAATTTGTGCATTTACATAATTGCTAAGCCAGCACACTTTACCAAAATATACTTAACGTGAATATATATATATATATATATATATATATATATATATATATATATAATCAAAATTAATAATGAGGATATAAAGTGATCAGCAAGACAAATAACTATATTTATAATATATATCGCTTCACAAATGCGCACATTTAACTTGTAATAAGAAGTTTATCGCGTTTAAAAAATGAACAAGCAAATAAAAATTAGAAATTTAAAATTGTTGACCTTGGTAGGCAACTACTTTGAATAACATTTGTGACCTTCAGTAACAAGGATTGGTGTTTATCTCAAAAATGCAGGTAATCTATGGACTTTGACTAAAACGTGTCTTCATCATTTTATTTTCAAAAACGTTATTTTCGATAAATCATAATAACATTTCTAACACATTTAGGTGTCCTAAACGATGTAATTCGTTAAATATATTTTTGCAATAGAACCTGCTTATTTAATACCATCAGAATTTGTCCTTTCAGATAGATAATGAATAATGACTTGAGATGTGGAATTATTAAAATTGTAATGTTTACTTGAATTAGAATTGTTTTGAATACTTTAAATTTAGTCAACACAACTCAGTCTGCGGTATTCTACATTGCAGTCTTAATTTAAGAGTAAATTCAAAGAAACCGGGACATAATTAATTGCGCATTGTACAAACGCATACACTCGACCAAAAATAAGAATATTGACTTCTGCGTACCATGTAATAAATTAATTAAAAAACACCACTAGGTAATACTAAATATAGTATAAAAAAGATTTTTTCTCGTACAGTCATGTATTGCGTGGTCAGACGCATGGCATTGTTATATTGTAGATTTGATTTAAAGCTGTACTATGGATGCTTCCTTTTCAAGGTGACTCCACAACTGTTTTAATAAGCATAATAAGCAAACTGTTCTACATTTCTCAGTAAGTTTTAGGCCTAGTGCGGGCTCCTACATACGAGACACTAGAAAAATTATAATCGTATGTATAGTTGACATAACATCTGTTTATGCAGATTTTAGCTTCTCTATTTGGCTCTATTCCAACAAACCTTTTATTTGGTCCCCTAAAAATTGTAAATAATGTTATAATGTTAGTTTTTTTCCAAAAAGAATTCCAACAATAAAATGCAAATTAGATTTTTCTTTATAACAAATCTCATGTTTCTCATTATACTTCTGTTGACGAAAGATTAAGCAGGCTGTATCCTTGCATCGTTTAATTAGCGATTATTGTGATTTAAGGACAATTTAGTTGACCTTATGTGTAACTATGTCAACAACTATATCTTCAGAAAGCGAAATTTTCAATAGTTCAGTAAAATACCTACACAGCCTCAGTTTTGTTATAGATGCATAATTTTCCTCTGTTTAAAAAATTAAAACTCTACAACCTGAATACATCCTTCAGAAAATTTAAATTGAGATTTTTCCTGTTTCTATTGAGAAAGCGGTTGTCAGTTAATCAAACCTCAACAGCTCACTACCTTAATGAGTAGGCGTTGGTCAAATAAAATTTAAATTATTGTGAAAGTTGCTATAGTTAAATCAAGGTAGGTGGTGAAACAGTGGACAAATTGAAGTCGTTTATCCATTAAACTTATATGTAATTCTTAAAAAAATTTTAAAGAGAATTTGAAAAGGGAATAGTTTGAAGTTTTTGATTGGTAAGAGTTATTTAACGACTATTCGGAAACTAAAATAAACAATCACATATATGTTATTTAATACACAAGTTTGAAGAATCATTTCCATAATTTGTTGGTAGACGAGGCGATCAATTGGTTATATCTATTCTATTACATTCATAACCCAATTTTTATCATGAAAGTATAATATTCGAAATCGATTGAGGCAGGTGTTCGAAGCTCGCACTGTGGTAGCTGGAAGTCAGAATGGATTTGGGATTTCTTTCAGTGATATTTACTCGAGTTACAAACGGAAGTAATCGGCCAGCAAAAACAGTTTGCCCATGGTTTGCTGTCACGATGCGAATGTCTATTTTCTATGCAACTTCTTTGTTATGCTGGATACACAATTATGATGATACGCACGCAGTTCGTCTGGCGGCAATGGTCGGGATTTCCCTGCCGGGGGAGGTTGGTGAGGAATTTCGCAAAGCACGCTTTCTCACTGGAACGCGAGTCCCGTTGACGTAGTGTCTAGAACTAGATCAAATAACTCATTTTGCCTACGCTAACATAATTATATATTTTTTGTCATATGCTATCGTTTTTACACAAGTCACTCTATGCCAAATGGATGATCAATACCAATATTATCTTTCTATTTTCAGAATATCTACACATTGACATGACGTCGTTTTGTTACACCTGCTGTCAGGTTATATTTAAAGTCCAAACTATTAAGGAGTTTTAAATAATTCAAGATCCTATCTGGAACAGACAACTTTCAAAAAACCAGGAATAACGGCGTCAGTCACATTTACTGACGGATGTCAATCAATCCAACTTCTTAGGAGTAAAACGACCTAATACGGATTATTGTAATGGGTAAATGATTAAAGAAAATCCAAAATCATTCTCTCACCCCTTGCAGTCTCACGTTTCTTATACTGTACTTGAATGTCTGCTGCAGAATTTAATTAGAATTACAAGTATAAAATGACTTTTCACTATATTCATATAAATCTTTTAATTTAAAATTTGATGCTTATACAAGTGTTAAATTGAAGTTTTTTGGATAAGATATACCACCGATTTCAACTTCTGAACCATTTTAAATTTAGATCAAAAGGTGTCGATTCATTTAATCTTCTTCAATTCATTTACGAAAGCTGACTAACAGATTAAACAATCATTGATTACGCGGATGGTGATAACAAATCTTTAAATCAAGTTTGTGAATATGAAATAAACACCAATCCCATTTCTTTTAACCAGACGTCAAATAAAATAGAAAAAATATTGCCAGTCGCATGCACTGACGCGTTTCTACCTACAATGACAATCAGCAAAGAACGACAGTATACTGACTAGCGCGGATCAAACCGTAAAACAGATATTGGGAAAGTGATGTTAGATAAACGGCTCTGCACCATCTGGTAGTCTCGGATACATGTCAGCTGCACAATGTACATATATATATATATATATATATATATATATATATATATATATATATATATATATGTAAGAACAAAACAACGTACTCCATGGAATAACATTTCATTAATAAATCTTATTTCTACCAGTATCTACAGCCATTGTTCTGGATTCGTTAGTATATTCGTTCATCCAATCCCACTGTACATTTGTCGTAACCAATCTCCTCTTCGTTATGCTAGCCTTATGTTTTGCGCAATTTAGACCACTGCTTTTGCGCAATTTAGACCACTCCTTTTGCGTAACGTCATTTGGTGCGTCATCGCTTTCATTGTAATTGCATCCGTAATTGATGTATGTGTCGTATTTTGCGAAGCGTTGGCTATTTTTAAAGGCATGTCAGTTATGTCTTTGTTCCAGTCCAATTTAATTTCTTTTTGAATTATTTTCTGCACGTTTAAGCAGGGCTTCAGCTTGTTAATTATGGAGTACGTTGTTTTGTCCTTACATTTTAAAAAATGGTGAAAATAGAAACGATCAATATATATATATATATATATATATATATATATATATATATATATATATATATATATATGTATCCTGCAAATATAGATTCAACTCCAGGATATTAGTTAATCTACAGAAACACAAAATTCCTGGTTTGCGTAATCCAATAGTACGCGCAAACAACTCATGGAAGAAGAATAAGAAAATATCGACAAAATTGCGGTCTGTTGCAATGTTTACTTGAATAAAATTAAAATTAAAACTGAGAAACCGTCAAACAAATTTGTCAGCGCGAATGCTGTCTGTAGGCTATGCGTGATGGTTACTCTATATATATATATATATATATATATATATATATATATATATATGTATGTATGTATGTGATTTTATATATATCATGCCTATATAAATATAGGGGATTAGTTATTTATGGCCTTATACTGTTCCTAAACGTTACTAATTCCAATATATAAGCAAATAAAATTAGGTCTTCCTTGGATAAGGTTACCACATTTGCCTGAATCTGTGTTTCTATTTATTTAGTTATTGTTATCCTAACTCTGAAGAAGACACCGGAAATGAGGTATTGCAATGTTAAACAACAGTCAGTTATATAGTGCGATCTAATATTTCCTTTGAAGAGTACCAATGGTGGGCAATCCTTCAGAGTGACAAGACCAGTTGGCTCCAAGCCCTTACGTAAACTGACACAGCGTATACTTGGAAATTAGGAACAATCTGACTATTAAAAAAAGAACTAAAGTGAGTCATATTACTACGAGGGAAAATATTTGATATGTTAAATTTGATGATCAAACTGCGCAACATGTAGCAGCATCAGTTAATTAGAATAGACGTTGTGTGATGTTTTTAAATTATTCTTTTTTTAAATAGCAGTTCTATCCACCACCTATGATGTGCCTTATTTAGAAAAAGAAAACATTTCTTTATTAATTGTACATGAATGCGTCTTACGCAGAATAACTAGACTCATTCAGGTGAACAGATCGACACAAACATGATTCACAACATGTCCACAGCTGAACGCTGTCGTCGGTGAAATGAAAACTGACTGAAATACTTTAGGAAATATTGTAAACGGAAAATTGGACAATCTGCTAAGGCCAGTTTTTTTTTTGTTGTTTGAATCATTTGCGAGCATTTTAAAGAAGTTAAATCCACGGCGATGACTGTCGACGTCATCGCTGCCCGTGTTTCATAACTAATTGGTGTGAATATGCGTCGCGATGAGTATGCTATCATATCGAGAGCTAACGTGGTCCAAAAGAATTCATGTCCCTATGTAATGCAG
>JAQBSW010002181.1:97500-107500 GCA_029291075.1 Eudiplozoon nipponicum | reverse complement strand
ATAGTTAATTGACTAGAAATATGCAAACAAATACGTACACTATATATATATATATATATATATATATATATATATATATATATATATATATATATATATATATATGCATATACATCAACTCGTAGGTTACTCCGTTTAAACTTGCCGAAGTTAAATTTATTGCAGTTGAATTATTTGTGTACACATCATTTTGTTTATTTTAAGCATCTCGATTTATGCGTACATCCGCGCGTGATGCTGAACTGTCGTGTCATAACAGTCGGCTGATGAACTTTTACTAAATGTGTTCAAAATATTGCCAAACACGAGTTGCCTTAAAGTTAGTCATTGCGAAATTTAAACAGAAATACTCGTTGCTTTTAAATAAGCTATAAGATTGTCCATGTTTCAAATTAATTGAAGTTCACTCTACGCAACTTATACTTCAAGGTTCGGAAAAGAAGTAAAACAGCCAGTTTATCAAAAAAGATTTTATTTTTAAAGAAATTTTATGATTATTAATATGCTCACTATGCAGATAGAACAATAATTGAATAATAGAATGTTGTTTTTAATGATTTGAACATAACTGTAAAAATGTAATTCGGTCCTTAATATTGACGCATTTAGAGATTCGCCTTTCATAATCACACACGACCTTGATCTAAATGTGGAGTATAAAATCGCAGCGAAAATGTATAATTAATCCACTAAATCAAGTAATACTAACTGCTATGGGTCTAGAAATTATTAGAGAAGTGCATTTATAGAAGTGAAAATAAAATTATACCTCAAAAAATGAAGTTTCTTATAAACAAAATTGGTTAAATGAAATATTTGGTTTAAAAGTCAATTGGTTCCATCCAAGCATGTATATGCTATAAAACAATCATTGATTGCTTGGACAGTGATATTGTTTATTTAGATCAAGTTGGCGAGCTTGTTATCAACACCAATCCAATTATGTAGTCATATGTAAACCAAGCAGCGTGCAGGGTAGGAAAGGTAATTATCTAGTTAACCGGGCTCCTACTTAATGGAAACTCGTCAGCTACTGTCGTGAATTTTTACGTGGATAGTACTCAAGAATTCCCGATGAGGACGAAACCGGCCTACTGTATTAGTGGCCTTTCCTTCATTACAAATTGCGTAGTATATACTGACATATGTATACATAGTTGGATTTGTGTACACATTCCGTCCACACACTTGACCATCCTTGCGATCGAGGATTGGATAATTGTAAACACTTTGAATTATATAACACTTCCTCAGCTAGCGCGGTGTTTGTTATATACTAAAAGTTTGGAGGTTACTGATTGGATATTTATGTCTCAAGAGAAACCACCTAGGCCCTACCTGATATGAAATCAAAACAAAAGATATATATAAATGCGTATATAACTAAAAATTGTGTGTAGTGTCGGATAGCCTGGTTCATTGAATGGAGTCAGAGACTCCGAAGCAAATGTAGCTCGGTTCGAGCCGCGTCTGACGCAAAATTCTTCAAAGTACGACAATAATTTATAATATAGACAAAACCAGTCTTCGTGATTAATAATTTTTGCTGCACCACACAATGCTAAGTTTGTGCAGATAAATTTATGTATAATGAGATTGGTGCTTGTATTAAGATTTCAACCTCGGTATAAAGAAATGTCTAAGTAGTGTTTCAATTTAATCGATCTTCATGATCCCAGGTTTGTCTGTTCTCGGCAAGTATCTAGTCAGCACTTAGCCTGCTACCGACAGGAATAGAACTCGAAAACTTTTGATTCAGAGCTGTATTGCCGGAAAATCTATGTCACGAGACGCGCATCTTAGAATATGCTACGTTTGATACATCTAAGTACGTGCTGCCTATTGATTGATTGTGAATTGATTCCTGTCCATTAATTTTTCACCCTGCCTTAATGATGACACGGAAATGGCTAAATGTATTAGGACTAGTAGCTGAAGTTACTGGATCTGTGTTGAGGCTAACACGGCATTTCTTCCGGTCCATTTCGGACACCATTACCGGCATCCTTTGTCCGTCCATGATACACCACAAAACTTGGAAGCAAGGCTTTTAATGATGGTGGTAATGTTATCCCAAAATATCTATTAGAAAGAAATTGACTGGAAGAAAAAATTGTTTTAATCGCAACATAGATCAATTAATTATAACATTTTCAGTCTGGAAAACAGTTTATAATTCTTTTGGTAATTGCGATTATTTCCCTCCTCAATGTAAAATAGTTACATATTTAGTAGGTGCTATTTACATTTGAAAATTCTTATCGATCGTTTAAATAAAAAGTCTACTTATTTTTATTACTTGGATTGACAGCTAAAATTGTTTTTAAGCATTATTTTTTACTCATTTTAGAAATGGTGCAAAATTAGTCAGATCATATTTTTAATTAATTTAATAATAAATTTCCTGTAAAATATTATTATTGCACCATTTCGTAATGCATGTAATCAGAGCTAAGTTATTATCTACCTCGGCAATTTTTCAATCACAATAAATATTTTCCAACTTTAAAAATAAATGTAATCATCGAAATGTAGACAAAAGGATGATATTTATATTTCCTTTAATAATTTAGCGGGACATAACTTAATTCTGAAAAAATTTATCTACTACGTGATTACGTGCTTGTATTAAAGAAATGAAATAAAACATTGTTAAAGTTTATTCAAAGTAGAACTATCTTTCCAGACAGATGGTTCCATATTTCTTCACAGCTTTATGTATTAAGCAGTAAATAAAGTTGCGCGTATGTTACGCCTTCATAATGCGTTGCTAACTATTGCACAAATGTAGCAATAGTACAAAAACGACAACAGTAACATCGACTACGAATGAATAGGATAACCGCAAAAACAGAAAAAATCACGACATGGCAAATATTAATAAAAATAATGATACCAATAATAATAAAAATGAAATAATAATAATAATAATAATAATAATAATAATAATAATAATAATAATAATAATAATAATAATAATAGTACTGACAACAAATAAAGTAACAAAAATAAAAAATACCAATTAAATTATAATACTAAAAAAATATTTATAGTTAATAAAATTTAAAAAAATTATCATTAAAATTAATAAAAATGTTATAAGAAAATTATAATAATGACAAAAACTTAAATAACAATAACAAAAACAGCAACATCAATAATCGTTATAATATTAAAACTACTACTATTACTACTGTAACTTCCACTACTAACACTACTACTACTACTACTACTTCTACTATTATTATTATTATTATTATTTTAATTTTATTATTATTATTATTATTATTATTATTACTATTAGTTTTAGTACTTCTTCTTCAACAACTACTTCTAATACTAATACAACAACTACCATAATAATAGTACTAATACTACTACTACTACTACTACTACTATTATTACTTACTATTACTACTATTACTATTACTTACTACTACTACTACTGCTACTGACTGCTACTACTACATACTGCTACTGTCTACTACTGCTACTAACTATCTACTAATAATAATAATAATAATATAATAATAATAATAATAATACTACTACTAATAATAATAATATGATGATGATGATGATGATGATGATGATGATGATGATTATTATGATGATGAAATTTATTATAATTATATTCCAAGTATCAGTAATGAATAAGTTATCATTGCAAAAGATGAGTTTGAGGAAGTTGAATTTCTACTTAGAAACATAAAAATAATGGTCACTGTTTGAGATTTGCTAATTTAATGAGAAATCGAATCGGCAATAAACCTAGTGAATAAGAAAACATTGTTCGCGCTTAAGTATTTTTCTATGTTATTACACCTATTATGTCAATTCTCTTAATTTAATCTCTAAACTTTATCCATATTTGTTAGAAGAATTCTATTTTTAAAAATTACTAAAGCTTTTTAATCTTTGTTTAAAAATTCAACCCTGAATGAACCGGAGTTCTTTAATATTATGTAATCTTAAACAATAAAATATAAATATATATTTAAACGCATTAATATTCGCTGATTTAATTGTGATCGAACAGTCTGGGGACAAACGACAGAAAACTGAATGAAATTGGACTACACAAAAAAACAATACAAATAGATGTCATTCCCTGATGACCTTTATAAAGGTAACAACGTCTCTTTATCTAAGAGGAGGCGCCACCAATCGTCTTTAAACCTATTTCTATAAGTAGGTCCTTAAGCTAGTAAGTCGCTTAATGGGCAACTGTCCGTTGATTATAAACATTCAGCAATAGAAAGTTTGATATGAAGGTGCCAGTACGAATAGCTAGATAGTAAAATTATATTCCCAATGGCCAGAAATATCTATTTATAAAACATGATTACACAGTGCAAAATCTTTATATTCACAGAATCGCATTGCCATAATAGTTTGATTTTTTTGTATATTTCAGGCATGGCATTCTACATCCATTAGATGGTCTGAGAAATTCCCACATTCATTTCTATAAAACATCGACAGGTTGTGTGAAAAAGTAATTTTCTACTTTTAAGCAACTCAATTTTAGCTCATATCGAATTTAACCTGTTTTTCGTGGGAAATTAAAATTGTAAGTTGAAAGACTTAAACCTACATTTGCTCGACCGATTAATCGTTTCCAATTGGCTCTCGTCAAATAAGATTACGGTTTATGTGCTTTCCGAATAAAAGCCTGAAATTTCATTTTTCGAATAAAATTGTTTCTTGAGCGATAATTTTAGTTCTGCTGACTCCATTTTAATTAATTTATGCAAAATGGTTATTAATTATTACATTTATCGCGTAAATCAGCATATGCCAATATGTGACCCTGCAACAAGGATAATAAAAAATGTTTTTCAAATGTCCAGTAAACCCGAAACGCATTTATTCATTAGATTATACCTATTGCTCATGCTAGCTTTGGCGAATACTTCTGGTTCAGTTTAAATTAACCTATTAATAGGTATGCACTGCTTAGAACATAAATACATATATATATATATATATATATATATATATATATATATATATATATATATATATATATATATATATAGAGAGAGAGAGAGAGAATGAGAGAAGAATTATAATAAGATAATTTATTCGCAGTGTAGAATCTGTAATCATGCAAACAAATTTTTTACATAATAATCATTGGTTGCGCGGATGGTGGTAACAATTCTTTAAATCATGTTTGCGAGCTTGAAGTAAATACCAATTACAACAATTTCCGAACACCTGTTTATCCTTCTGGTCACAACTGAACTAATTTGTTACTATGTTCGCAACACCTAATACATACTTGCATATATATTAGCTCTTCGCAACAAACAGTATTTGACTGTAATATATTGAATTGAATGATATCATGCTTACCGCGTAATGTGATAACTGATATCGATGAAGGCCAGAGTGTATGGTTTAACTGGAGTAACAGGTGTTCGGAAATTGTTGTAATTCTCAATTTGGGTGAACTTTAGCATAAATTTATATCCATCAGGTTAGTACCATGTACCTCTTCGGTACAATAATGTTGGTATCGGTCACTAACACAATAGCCATAGTGTTTGTATCCTTTACAGACTCGGTATATATATATTATATAGTGTGAGTTTGCGTTGAAGTCGCATTGTCGTATACTTTATATGATGTTAGCTTCACTATTGCAGGTTTACACATTCGTCTAGGAGATTGTACCGTCCTATTATCCCACATTCTTCGACCAAATATATAGTGGTTAAAGGGCGTAATACCGGCTCCTACTGATGAGTCGCCAGTAAGCACGAAACGAATGTGCATGAGATTATACTTTCCGTTCATGCTGCCTTTGGTTTATCCTTCTGGTCAAACTTGAACTAATTTGTTACTAGGTTAACAACACCTAACATATACTTACGTTCAGTAAACATGTTGTGTTGAATAGTAATATACCAACAAATAACACTAATATAACAACAGTCAAGCCATCAGTAACATACCAGTTTGACTGTATATAAATGCATATAAAAATACTTCTGAAATTGAATTGAAAATAGCGACGTCTTTATCATCTCATTTTAAAGTTTCTAATTTCGTAACTTTGGAACATTGCGATGTACATTAATGTGTTAGCGAGATATTTAACTGATATTATGTAATCTACAAATTCGATATTTTAATCACCTAAATTTATTTAATTATTTTAAGGTTAAAGATGGCCAAACAAAATGCTTTACAACACTTCGAACAAAATATATTTATTTATAATAAACAGTCTTTTGTTATCTCTTTGCAGGCTAAATTTTTCCGAACCAGTCTTATCTCATTAATTCCAAAAAACCGATTAAAATCAGTAAACAATTGCGGAAAGTGTGTAACGGCTCAGATCAAGTGGGATAATATTTAAAAGCTGAGCAAAATTTACTTCTAGCGCTAGTTTGAATCGCATTTCTAGTTTAGTAGAGCATATGCCAGACAGATTTGCAGCTCTTATATTTTAAACAAGCTCTGAAACATAATACGTTAATGTGATTAGATGCTCAGTCAAATTTTAAGCTAAATAAAGTCTTTATCAATGGCAACTGATATTTTACATTTCCTTGAACATCTAACTAAAATCAAATATGTGCTTTTGTGTATAAAGTGTTGCACACCCAGTAACAAATTAGTACAAATATGACCAGAAAGATAAACCAAAGACTACATGAACGAAAACACTAATCTCGTGCACATTTGTTTCACGATTAATCGATACTCATCAGTAGGATCCGGTATTAAATCCTATGCACCACTAAATATTTCGTTCCTGAATGTATGAAAATAGGACGGTACAAGCGCCAATACGAATGTGTAAACCTGCAGTTGTGAAAATCACATCATAATCAGTCTCTGACTTAGTGACTTCAAATAAACACCAATCCCATTATATTTAACCAGTCGTCGAACAACAGAGCAAAACTACCGCCAGTCGCACGCACTGACGCGTTTCGACCTTCCGCGATCATCATCAGAGTACGACGGCAAACTGACTATCGAGGATCAAACCGCAATGCATATATATGGAAAGCAAAATAAGACATGTGGTTCTTACCTCTATTAGTATCGCATACAATGTACTTGACTGTAAATGTCGGCTGCAAAATTTCTATGCAGTCACGAACATTAAAATTTTGCAGCGCAATCATTGATAGTTTAATTGTATTACCTGTTTATAAATGTGACGAAAGCTGCAGAGAGTTAATTTTCGTGATGGCATAGAAATCCTCCAGCAAACATTACCAGTCAAAAACAATTTATGCGAGACTACTAGAGGTGAGAGGCGCATATATAATTTTTCTCTCCATATATATGCATTGTGGTTTGATCTTCACTAGTAAGTTTTTCCATCGTACTCGGGTGATTATCCTGGAAGATCGAAAAGCGTCAGTGTGTACGATTAGCGGTAGTTTTTCTTTGTTGATCGAAGAGTGGTTAAATATAATGGGATTGATATTTCCTTTGAGCTCGCAAACTAGATTTCAAGAATTGTTACCATCAGCTGCGCAATCATTGATTATTTACTGTGACCACAAAGCTAGCTCACTATAAAAAATATATAACAAGCCTATATAGTAAACCAACACCATGGCTATTGTGCCAGTACCTGATTCCAACATTGTAGTTAGTTAAAAGGTACTTGGTACCAACACTATCGTTGCCGAGTCGGTTAATTGTACCAGCAAATCGTATTTCGTTATATGCCAAAGTACATAAAAATTGAGAATGATAACAATTTCAAGACGCCTACTACTCAAGTAAATCCATACACTCTGGCCTTGAGCAATATCAGTTATAAAATTTCGCGATAATCATGACGTAGTTCAATTGAATATACAACAGCTAGATACTGTTTGTAACGGAGAACTAATATATATGCCTTTGTGTATTAGTAGTCGGAAACTTAGTTAGATATTTGTTCAAATATGACGAGACTTGTTATATATATTATTAATAGTGAGTTGGCTTGGAAGTCGCTGTATCTAAATATGTGCTTTGTTGGGCAGAATAAAAGAAATTAGATATTGACATGCCAGGCATATAGTATAATGTATTGTAGCTTTGCCACTTGCGCTGCTACGTGCAAAGCGTAAATCTGATTCATCTACTAGCTAGTCCACGCAAATTTCGCAATCGCTGCATGCCATTTTTACTTTTCTGCAAATGAGTTGTGGTAAATTTGTCAAAGTCATTAGCTATCCATTCAGTTTACTATGAAAAGATGATTGAGAATATTTAATCAATAGTTTTTCCTACATTGAGGCTAAATTTAACATTTTCAAATTTTGAAAATAGCGATAAATTTAGTTTTTTTCTGTCAAATGGAAACAAGAACAGTTGCGTATCAACAAAAACAAAATTGGCCACAATTTTGTATTGACTATATAAAATTATTAGCAAAATGAGAGGTGATAGAAAATATGTTCCAAGGCCGCGTTTTGCGTACGCGGGTAATAGCTGTGCACTGTCAGTTCCACAAAGATCCGATTTATCACAATTTCCAATTTTGTTTTGTCTTTGATCGGGTTGGATTATAATTCGTTCCAATGGAAATGCGGTTCTATCACATCTTTGTTTACTGGCGACGTTTCGGTGCCTACTTTCCAGCACCATCCTCAGGCCACAAAACACAGTACTTTAATCACAATAGCAGATTTAAGCAAATGTGGTAACCTCGTTCCAAAACCATTCTGTTTATATATTTTTTTGACTCAACACTAGTTTTAATCATAGTAACTAAACTCAATATATAACTATTTGTAATTAGCAGACCAATCCTTACCTCAGCTATCTCAAATTCCCGGTATACATAATCTCATCTCGTATGCAGAATATTGTAGGGGAGAGAGACAGTATCGAACCGTTTCTTATTTGTTATAACTGTATTGCTACTATGTCACGGTAATCAAAATTCAAAATTGATAAAACTAAAACCTTGACTGTCATATACTGTATTTTATTTAAATCCGGGAGCTCTAATGTATACAATGGTGTATAAGGTATTGCGCACATAGTAACAAATTAGTTCAAATATGGAGCAGCAAGTTACTTAGATGGATGGAGAGTGAATGTCACAGCGACGCTTAGGTGAAAGATTAAAGAGAGAGAGGTAGAGATAGTATAGACAACTAACGTTTTTTCAAAAATTGAAAGTGTATGAACAATTAAATAATTGCGAGGTTTATAACAAAAAGGACAAGTTAAGACTATAATTAATAGAATGATTGAGTCGAAGGAATTAGAACCAGGACTTGGGAATTCATTAATACAACGTGACACAGTCCCTCCGAGAGTTTATGGTCTACTGAAGATTCATAAACAGGGGAATCCACTTAGATTAATTGTTAATGTACAAAACTCACCAACTTATAGATTGTCTAAATTTCTATGCAACAGAATTAGAAAATATACTTATTTCTTAGATTATACTTTAAAGAATACATATCATTTTATTGACATTATTAGTAGATATAATTTGAATGATAATGATAGAATGGCTAGCCTGGACGTTGTATCGATGTATACTAATGTCCCGGTACAAGCAGCATTAGAAAGTGTGCAGCGTTGTTTAACAGAGTTCCCAGAGATAATAGAAGGTAGTAAAATGATGTTAAGTAGTATTATGGAAATCTTAAATATTTGTATGTCCTCCACCTACTTTAGGTTCAGAAATGAATTTTATAAACAAGTTAAAGGTGTCCCTATGGGACAACCACTATCAGTCCCGGTTGCTAATATTTTTATGCACTATTTTGAAAAAAATCTGTTATTAAAATCTCCTCTCAAGCCAAACTTGTATGTAAGATTCCTGGATGATATGTTTATAATTTGGAATCATGGTGATAATGAGTTAAATAAATTCCTCGAATTAGCCAACCAATTAGGTGAGTTAAAGTTTACATTGGAAAAAGAGAATAATGATGAATTACCCTTTATGGATGTGAAAATAAAACGGAATGGTTCCAGATTAGAAAGAGATATTTTTAGAAAAGAGACTTAT